>JAUELI010162906.1:0-11815 GCA_031471325.1 Catablema vesicarium
TGAAAATAGAGTTGAATTTCATGATTTTTACTGTTAGGTGGAAGTAGTGCACCCTGAAAAGCTGATTCCGAATTTTGTCCTGTATATGGGGGCTTTTTTTCGTGACTCAGAACATGTTCATGAGCCACTGTGCCAAATTTCAGCTTGTTACTAATTTTTATGAGGTTCAGGTGTTTTTTTGAGCTCAACGACTGTACTATACAGTGGAACCCAGTGAGCAAAAACCTGTTAAAAGTCCGCAAAATAACCTTTGAAAAACGTTTGTTCAAGCGTTGTTTTAAGGTTATTTTGCAGACTTTGAACAGGTTTTTTACCCACTGGGAGTTATTGGATATATCAAGGGGAGGGGGGTTATTACTTATAAAAGATTAAGATTTTGACATGTGCTATGTTATGATTGTTAAAAATTTTCTCAGAGTTCTATATAATTCAAATACCAAATTTAGCCTTAGGGAGACACGAATAAAACGAATACCAGATACACCTATTTCAGTGATCTCATATTTCTGTCACTAAACAGTAATTTTCTTGATCGATTTCATTACTACACTATTTTATTTTCAATATGTAAACAAAATATGACACCCTGCAAAACCCTGAGATAATTTTTAACAATCATATACATGTACATACCAACATTCTAATCTTTTAGAAGTAGTAAAATAAGCTTGGTGGAGGAGAGATATTTGAGCATAGATTCAGGCTTTATAGCTTGCATTATATGCTCAAATATCTCTCCTCCACATTTGGTATTTACAGTTAATTCGTACCCTGTAGTAACCTCATGAACCTCAGGTACACACAGCATGTTGACGCTATTATTGCATTCTCAGGTTGTCCAATGGACTTTTCCTTGGGGGGTTTTGTCTTGGAGGGTTTTGTCTTGGGGTATTCTGTCTTGGGGGGCTTTGTCAGGTAGCGGTTTACACCATTGGCTACCTTGAGATTTCACCATAACATGAAGAGTGTCTAGGGCGGCCCATTGAAGCATGAATTTCATGAAGCAACAGGAAAGTTGTCAATGTTATTCCAGAATCAATATTTTTGAGAGATTCAGTTCTCTATCCACTGACTAAAAGAGGTCACAGACTGTCTGAGCAAAGAAGTATAGTATGTGGTATAAAAAACTACGCCTAGAATTGTTTTGTATAGTAGTATGTGAATTTGATATATATTATATCTGTTTTGAAAATCTGTTTTTATGGAAATAAGAATGTGTGAAATATTCTATTGTTACATCTCGGGGTTATATTTACATTAATCAAAGTATTTACGCAATGACAGCCATTTTATATATTATTTTAGGCAAAAATATTTATCATGTCTAGTTTTTTGCATTCTCATTAATAAACAGTGAATACTGATAATCATGAAAAGTGTTATATCCAAAATGTGATTCCGTGGTTTTGAGATTTTAGGGCTAGGCTGAAAAGGCTAGGGCTATGGTTAGGGCTCTGGTTGAAGTTAAAATACCTAACCCTGACCCTAATCTTAACCTTTTTTGGATATTATCACTTTCCCATAGTCAACATTTTCTACTATGAATTGTGTGATTTACCTTATGCGCGTGATATTGGGCGTGATATTGGGCGTAATGTTTTTACATAAATATTAGAATGTACCACACTTACAGGGATTTTTGATCATAGATTTAGTCCCTTGACTTATTCAGTCACTGAAATTAATAAAATAAATTCTAATCAAAATCTTAGAAAAACTTCTAACAGGAAATATAGAGATTATATGGGTAAATATGCGAATATGAAACAGTCTATTTTAGTTTATATACTTGTGTCTTATGTTCACATACTGACACTTAACATTGGTAGTCTAACTTGATTGCTGTGATTGTGTTAACTATTCAACACAATGTCTTTCTTTCTGAGGTCTTTCTTCACAAGTTATATAAGTTGGTAAAAATAGTTTGTAATTTATTTTGTAAAAACAAAAACTGTAATGTTTTAGATTGATATAATTTTCTTTTTGATTCTTCCCCCCAACAAAGAACAGTGTTTTGATGCAGGTGCATATCTGAAGAGTAGGAGTTTTGAATGAGTAAAAAGTTATTTAAAGAAACATATGACATATAATAATATAGTAGTATTGTTACGAAAACTTACAGCATGTGCTAGAAATAAGTAAAAATAAGCTTTGCAGAGGAGTGATTCTTGAGCATGGATTCAGGCTACGTAGCCTGAATCTATGCTCAAAAATCTCTCCTCCACATTTAATATTTATAGTTATTTTAAATCGTGAACATATGTAAAATATAAAGCACTTTATTAATATTAAACATTGTATTATTTTTTTTACAGTAACACTTGATAAGATCTGGTTATTAACAATTTGAAATAGAACATTCTCTGAGCACATGTAAAAAAACATGAAGTATATAAATCTGGAAACCTTCTTAAATCAGAGACAATAATCTATAGCAATAGAAACTAATCCAGTAATTGAATTAACAAAGCCGGGTGTAACTATAAGCTATGTGGAGGTGTAAGAGCTAATAAGTTATGAGGAGGAGTACAAAATCACTCTTCTATATTCACCGTTTACAGTTATATTCAGCTTTGCTTAGGGGGCATCCATAAAGTGTGTATGTACTAAAAGCACTGAATTCAGATCCCCCCCTATCTCCTTGTAATCCATTAACCCCCCCCCCCCTCCCCTCCACACACACCCCTTGCATACACACTTCATTTAATAAATCTATCAAAATGATTAAGTGCAACAAACCAGTGTTCAAAATAAGAATAAATTATCACTGTGACAGAGAAATTTTCTAAGCAATAATAATAAGGCTATACTCGAAGCAATATTCGATTCAGGAGCCTGAATCTATGCTCAAATATCTCTCCTGTACCAAGCTTATTCTTACTTAATTCGTTTCTTGGCTTAGCAAATCTGTCAAAGTTTTATGCCTCTGCTTTTACAGGCTAGCATTTTTTAAAGGATCTACATGAGAGCGACATAAAATTAAACAGTAAAAATAATCCCTCAGAACTTATTAATTTGACGACTAAACAAAACAGCTTCTTAGTTGTCAAAATTCACAGTTAGATAGAAAGTATCATTTCAAATTCACCATAAATACCAAATGGGGAGGAGAGATATTACTCAAAGACCACTCCCCCACAAGGCTCATTTTTACTTATTTGGACCCTTGAAAGTATTGTTTCAAATTCACCTGTCCAAGTTTAAGAAGGCTTAAGTTAACAACATGGAAAATATAAAAATAAGAATAAACGATTTAGAATCAGATTCTTTTTATCGACAGTGTAAAACAACCCACATGTTCTCAGAGCAGTGTTGGAAATGATTTCCAACTGTGGAGGAGAGATTTTCGAGTATTGCTTCAGATATTTTAACCTGAAGAAATGCTCATCTCTCTACCACAGTGATTATTTGTCTTTATTTCACAAACACATGTTCTTAGAGATTACTTTTCCATGATTTGAATGTAAACAAAAAAACTTAATTGGAATTATCACTATATTATTAAAATATTAATACAACAAAGCATTGATATTAATACAACAAAGTATTAAGTTAATACCTGGAATCAGAATAATTTAAGTTATGATTTGAATGTAAACAAAAAACTTAATTGGAATCATCAATACTTAAATATTGACATAGCAAATTATCAAGTTAATACCTGGCATCACAATAAGTTAAGCTATGATTTGAATGTAAACAAAAGAGTTCCAGTTATTGTGTAACATCTCTTTAAAAATCTTAAAATATTATATATAATAATAAATTATGTCTGCAGTAATGATGAAAATAATGTTAGCATGCCAACATTAATGAACGTTGTTGTGAGGTTATTTTGCGGACTTTGAACAGGTTTTTGCCCACTGGGATGACATATTTTTTTAACTTCAAAATAATGATATTTTGTGACGTCATTTTGATGTGATGTTAGAACAAAAGGTCATGTTCCTAATGGGAGTTATATTTTTTTAAAAAACAAAATGTACTGAAAGAGTCACTTCTAATGTGCATTTTCAGAAAACTGAGGGCAGTGTTCGAATTAACTGTAAATAGCAAATGTTGAGGAGAGATATTTGAACATTGATTCAGGCTTTGTTCATCTTAATATCTCTCCTCCACCAAGCTTATTCATACTTAATTTGAACCTTTTTTTTGAAACCTGTACCCTAATGATCATTCAAAAAAAGAAAATAATTATTAGGAGGGGACAGGGTACGTATTAACTGTAAATACCAAATGTGGAGGAGACTATTCCCGCCGAGCGGACGAAAAGAGTTTAAAATGATTTAATACGCATGCGTCTGACGTCATTAGCGTTGCTTTGTCCACCCGCCCGCTCACTTTTTGAGGAATGGAAATCAGGCTATAAAGCCAGAATCTATGCTCAAAAATTGCTCCTCCACCAAGCTTATTTTTACTTAATTCGAACCTTGGGGGAGACTTTTTTTTGAGGATTAAACTCTCCCCCACAGTGTGGCTGTCATTAAAACTCTCCCACAATGTCACTTATCACTGAAGCAATTCTTAAATATCTCTCTTCCACATTCGGTATTTACTGTTATTACAAACCCTGCACTGATCAATGTATTAGGTTATAAACTTTTAAATGAATGAATATTAGAAATTAACAGATTGATAAACATGTAGCAAAATTGAACAAACATGAAAAGAAAACTGTATCACGAATGTTCATATAGTTCGTATAGTTCATGTGAAACGAAATAGGAGTTATAAAGACTTTATCCGGATAATGCTAGTCGAAATAGTTTATTATATGTGAGAAGTAAAGGATTGCAATAAAGCTTACTTATCTTATCCAATTAGAAAATATCTTTGAACAGATATAATTTCATAAAAATAACTTAAACAATACAGAATTTATGTCATTTTTAATAATGGCCATTTCATTAAAAAGGTTACTGTACGGCGATGAGCAGTAAATGTGGAGGAGAGATTTTTGAGCATAGATTCAGCCATGCAGCTTCAACTAAGCTTTATTTTTGAATATTTATTTGTAGGAATATTCTAATGTGGTTTAATGACAACATCGAACACCAAATGTATCAAAATAAGCTTAGTGGAGGAGAGACTTCTGAGCTTGGATTCTATGAGAATGTAGGACAATTTGGTGTTCGTTGTGGTCATTAACCACATTAGAATATTTCCCTATTTTCTTCAAACATATCTAAATAAATAATGTGGAGGAAAGATTTTTGAGCTTGGATTCTCAAATAAAACTCCTCCCTTACGCTTACGCTTTTTCTTTAATTATTCTGGGTTTGAAATAACTGTATATACCAAATGTGGAGGAGAGATATTTGAGCATAGATTCCTCCACCAAGCTTATTCTATTATCATCCTGGTACTTAACTCTCAGGTTGTTTCTTCATGTACAATAAAAATAAAAGAATACAAATGTTTATTTACTCTTAAAATTTCAAAGTCTTTTACATTCATGTAAGATTTTCTATTTATGAGAAACCTGAACTCTTCTATGTTTTGCATAGTTTTTTTGTATTTTCAAAGTGGATATGTTTAATTTATTTTCTGCTTATCTGCTACTGAAAAAAGCAGTTTCTTTTAAAATTGAACATTTGACAATCTAGAAATATGGGCAACGAACTTTAACTTTTTCAAAAATGGCCTGTTGTTATGATACAATCGTGATTGCTGAAGCAGAAAGCAATAAAGTATATAACTACTGATTATGTTCCAACAAAGGTTAATAACAAGAAATTCATATCATTCACGATAAAACGTTTTTTTTATAGATATATAACTACTTATTTCCTTTTTATAAAATGGACAAATGATTGAGTAGACCTAGCAATAATTAAATTAATTATTGGTTAATTAAAATAAAACACCACATCATTAAGATCATTAACAACATTCACAGCGATATCAATTTCACCATCGTTGAATGTCAACTCGTGGTCAGAAATCAAACGTACCCAATTAAAACACGTACCCAATTTAACGTACCCAATTAAAACATAATCAAGGTTCAAAATACCTGTTAACACAAAAATGTGGAGGAGAGATTTTTCTCCTCCAACGAGTTCATTTATTTCAACTCTCGTCACAGAAGTAGTTTTGTATATTATTTTATAGAGTTGATATTAAATAGTATTTTCTGCTGCTGCTGTTATGATAACAGAGGTTACTGGATGATACCTACGTTGACAGTGCAACTCTATACACTACTATTTTCGTTGAGTCCTAACGATACTTCAGCCTTTTTATACACTATCAGCAGCAGTCCTTTTACTATGAATATCAAACGTTCCTAGACATGTTTGATATAATTGCAACTAAAAATTGGGGAGGAGATTTTTGAGTAATGCGTCAGATGAATCAATGCCCAAAAATGTCTCCACCACAGAGATTATTTATTTTGAACACTGCAAAGATGATACAGACAAGCTTTCTATAGTAAATACAACCTTTTTAAGTATGTTATACATTATTGTAAAATAATGCACTGTGATATTATAATATTATATAATGGATTCCTATAGTGATGTAGACAGTAATATTTAAGACGAACTAGGTATATATAAACAGTCTGTCATACTGTTTTAAAATTATAATGTACTACTATATGAAACAGTTGTTATTATTATAATGATAAAGAGGTCATATAGTCATGTAGACAGTGAAGTTAAGCAGCGAGTGGCTTGTCGTCATATAAATTGTTGAATCAAAACACAACATAAAAACATGAACGCGTATTATACAAGATATTTGAAAGTACAGGGGTTTTTCGTAATATGGAAAGGATATCTTTCTCCCTTTTACCGTGAATGGGCTAACAAAAAAAGAAAGGTACACAGGTTTGTTTAAGGTCAAGGAATTATGTGATTCAAATTTGCTTATAAACTACACTACACTACAACCTTAGACCCTAGAATAATGAATATGGAATATGGAAGTAAAGTATTAAACTGTGACTATAACATATCAATGATATATTACTGCTCAGGTAAAAACAAAATTAAAGACCAACTATTTTTTAAGGGTATCTATCTGATGGATTATTGATGACATTATTTGAAAAATTAAAAAAAAAATTCTATTAACTTAACAGGCTGAAAAACATGAAGGGCCTGAACAGCAGGGTATGAATTAGCTGTAAATACCAAATGTGGAGGAGAGGTATTTGAGTATAGATTCAGGATTAATCAACCCGGTGGTGAGATTTTAAAGTATTACTTAGGCTATAAGACCTGAAACAATAGTGAAAAGTAACTCCTCCACAGTGAATATTTTGAACATTACTCAAGGTCGATAAGGTCATGTGATATTTTGTAACTATTTGAAAATAAATAGTAATTAGAATAAACGATACCGGATTTATTTAATTAAAAAAAATTAATCAGTAAAAATAATTTTGAATACATGTACGTGTCATTAATGAGTAATTAATAGACCCTAACAAGAATATTATAACAAAGACTATTATCCTAACTGTTTCCGGGCCTAAGGCTCTTTCCACTAGACAAGTTTCTTCGCCTGAATAGCAAAAAGCTGCTTTGATTTCCACTAGAGAGCGAATTCGCTGCAGAGACCATTGCATCGCCTAATGTTTTTGCATTGCCTAATCTTTAGAGCTCGTAACCTAGCAGAAGTTCACCTAGTAGAAAACAGCCTCAATACCAAAGAAGACAAAAAATGGTGATGTTTAGTTAAAAAAAAACGCCACAACAACAACAATGAAAAGATATCAGATCAAACCAGACTGATTACCTTCAGTACCACTGCATAGTCAAGACCAGGGAGAAAATCTCTAGCTTCATCAAGGTTTTAAACAGGCTAGTTTATAGTAATATGAATAGTAGGTATACAACTATACATGCATTTAAATGTGTTTTCAAATAACATAAGTTTTTTAGTAAAAACGACATAAACTATATTAATTTCATAAAATAATATAAGCCCTTGAAGCACTAGTTCATCCATGGCTAAATCCCCTACAAAAAATACACTGAATGTTTGATTGTGGCTTTTATCAAAAATATCCAAACTAGTTCCCGAACCGATTATCACAAATAAGTTTCATCATGAAACAAATTATATAGATAACCGCAGACATAAGAATAACAAACACAAAAAACATCAGTAGTATGCCGGCTTTGATGCGCTATTAGTGCTAATTGTGGAAATACTTTATACCACAGATATTTGTAATTATTTGCAACAGTAGAAAAGGTTGCAGCCAAAAGAAACAAAATCAACAAACGCATTTTCTTACTCTTGTGGATGCCACATATTTATAAGTAGCACAAGAGGTTACAAAGAAACTCCATTTTTGGTTATTGCAGTATTTCTGTACATAACAGTATTTCTATACTACTTGTTTCTCATGCAAAATCGAAAAGTGATGCCAACTCAGTATTTTTACTCTCAGTCAAATCTGAATACTTAGTCTCAAGTTATTAAAGTAAGACTCCAGCAAACAAAACCACATAACAAATTTGCCAAGAAAAGTGTTGAGTATTATGAAGCAGTAATAGTTCATGCCAACTTATTCCAAATATTATTATTTATTTATAAACTAAACAAACATACTTTTTATTTGTGGCAAGAGTTCTTAAAAATCTGTGTGAGAGATAATTAGTACTAAATTCTACTAAAAGCTATAATATAATGCTGACATCTGCAAAATTGAATGCAACAACAATGCACTGAATTATCAGATTATAATTCCACACTAAAGTACAAATCAGGGCAGGAGTGTTTCTACAGCTATTTCCATAAGTCACTTAAAAATGTGTGCAGCTCAGAATCAGAATCAAAGGGATACCGTTTCACTGATTTAAAGTTGATAAAATAGTCTCTCTAGTAGTTTTGGCCATATTTCCGGGCCATAAAATTGGTTGAGGGGTGTATAATATAGAGATGACATTTATATATTTGAAAAATACCAAAATATTACGTATATACTAATTTCCTCAATGGACCCCACCATGGCTGGAGGCCAAAGAAAATTTTCAAAATCTAGTGACTCTGAAACGGCTATTTCAGCATTTTTAGACATTGTTTAGGCATGGTAATAACATATCAATCAGGTAAAAGAATAAACCAATTGTATAACAGAAAAATATTTAAATACTGAATATCTTCTGTGTGTAAAATAGTTAGAATTTCTAATTTTATTCTTTCCTCACCAGAAAAAAATTATTCTCAAAGCGAAATACCGGAATTCCCATAAATACTGGAAAAATGCCATCTCTGATAATATCATTAACAAGGGTTGCTGTAGCCCCTCTCCTAAGTATTGGCTTTGACCTTAAGATAAGTAAATTCACTGAAAAACATCAAACCTAAACAGTTTGTTACAAAGGTAGCCTATATCTCTTGCAGTATGCAGATACACCCTACACTCGAAAACGAGTAAGCTTAAAATTTTGAACAACAAATGGCGTATTGCCATTGCGGATGTCTATATTGCACATAATAGGGAAAATAACAAACACCTTTGGACATATATTTTGACATCCACTTATAAAATGATAACATCTTAAAATAAGTTAAAATCAAGCACTTAGATATTATTGTGGTTAACCTGAGCAAATAAGTAAAAATAAGCTTGGTGGAGAAGTGATTTTTTATCATGGATTCAGGCTACATAGCCTGAATCTATGCTCAATAATCTCTCCTCCGCATTTATTATTTACAGTTATTTTGAACCTTGAAAAACAAAAGGAATACCAAACTGTCGTAGGTCCTTTAATATGTGGTTGTTACGTTATAAATATTATTCACTACTTGAAATAAAAGATAACAGCAAGACCATACCTTATATGGTATTAAAAATACAAAATACTGAAAGATACTGTAACCACTGCGTACCACCCACTGCTTTGTCAAAAGCATAATTGCGTTATGGGTTGTTACAAATACGATAATATTTAAAAGTTTATCAGCAAGGAAAAACCAAAGACAGTCCCTTAAACCAAAATGTTGCAATAAACTTTCAATAGAAGCCTTATTGTAAAAATCCTCTTTACGTTAAATAAAATGTTGTTTGAACTTAAAACGCCTAATGTAGATTTTAAGGAGGGTGCAAAGAGTCGAAATAAGTTTGGTGAGGGAAGGATTTTTAAGCTTCCCAGTGGGCAAATACCTGTTCAAAGTCAGCAAAATAACGTTAGAGCAACGTTCATTCAAACGTTGCTCTAATGTTATTTTGCTGACTTTGAGCAGGTATTTGCCCACTGGGTTTATTCCCTGAATCAAAAGTCTCTTCTCCATATTTCGTATTTATTTCGAACCCTCGGGTGTAAAGCGAAGAAAGGGCTTTTTATTTCTTGCGATTAAAACTGAAACTTTTTATCTAAATGTTATTAAAATGTAGACACTATTACTTAAAATACAAATGTTGAGTTTAAAAACTTTTACAAATCAATTTCACAGTTTTACCTTAGACGAGCTGCTAGTCGCCTATTTTTTTACACAATATTTGTGCTATTGTATTCGGTAGGCCTGTATTTAAAAAAGTCTTATAATATTATTTGCCGATATTTTACGATCTAAGGTCTAAAACGAAAAAATGAGGCAAATTTTGCTTGAAAATTCAAGGAGACTTGGAGCTCGTCAAAGTTCAGAACAATAGTTAAAAAACCCATCTAAAAAACAGTTTTAAAGATTGGCTTGTTTACTCAAAGAATTGCAAACAAACATAAAATTACCAAATTTTAATTATAAACCCTTGAATGGGCCCTTGATTCGCCCCAATCAAGCCAGCGTCAGTCACACGGTTTATTCTGGATAACTTAATTCGCTTTATATTTGATGTCGGGAAGTTTCAAGAAAACTTGAAAAATGAATATTATGATCAAATTTAAGTCAAAGTTGGATATAAAACTAAATCAACTCTGTGGAGGAGAAAAGTATCTCCTCCACATCCGAAATTTACAGCTATATCATTTCCGGCTCTGAAAGTTGACATACAGTTTCTTAGTAACACACATTTTTGTGATTTTTTAGCTGATGGTTTTGTCTGAAATAAGTATTGTATTGTTAGTTTGTGGTCATATCAAAAATGTTGTGGGTCACTAATAAATTGTTTGTACATTCCCAAATCATAACAACGATACATTTCAAAATTACCATAAACATAATAATAGGATTACACCACAATCAGTTGTCCGAAATAATAATTGATAATTATATTACGAATTAAATAAGCTCTTCTCCACATTTGGTGTTTGCATTTATTTAGAACCCTGGATTACTTATTCTAAAAAATGTTTCTGTAATTGCCTATTATTTTACGTAATTCAAAAATGCAATGTTCGAAATAAGAATAACTAATGAAAAGAGTGACAAAAAAATCACACATCGCCAAGTTTTGTCATCAGTATATTTCTGATATTTCAGAGTAAAAATCCATTGCCCTAGAACGGTTTTGATTTTGAAAAAGAGCAAGAAAACGAGGCAATAATAAACCGACGTTTGTGTGGTAAGTACAAGGTAATATTGGCCTACATTCTGAATTTATGCTGCATAGAAAAAAACGAGGTACCTGACGAAAACTTTGAAGGTAGTGCTTCATTTTTATTTCTTCCCGTTCTTCCCAGGATGTATATTATTACGTCCGACAACAACGAGTTTCATTTGTATAGGTGAGAAAACAGTTAAATTTAGTTTAAATCTTCTTCTTATATAAATTTTCTTATATTAAAATTGATAGACTATTAAATCATCAGAATTCATTGATGATAAAATAAACCTATTCGATTCGCTCAAATATAGAAACTCAACAATCAAACCTTATTCGATTCGCTCAAATATAGAAACTCAACAATCA
>JAUELI010163017.1:0-11808 GCA_031471325.1 Catablema vesicarium
TTTTAGTGGGGAGTATGTGTTTACATTGCACCTCCTGTACTGTTGTTTTTAAATAAAAATGTAAATCCAGTGAAATATAACTTGCCGTCGGGGTGACCAGAACGAAAGAGTAAACCAATAAATTACACCACTTCGTGTAGTGTGATTTAATAAATCAGAAGTTAAGTATTCTAAGGATAAGAATTTTAGTGTGACAGCGTTGCTTTTTAGTGCTTTTTAGTAGCATTTCTCATGCAGAGAGAATAACTTCTTAGGAAAGGATTCGTGGTAATTGGTGGACACAAATCTTCAGCCCATTGGGCTCTTGTTAGCAATGGCAATTCATGTTGTTAAAATTAAAAATGTTATTATTACTAGGATACTTTATGCCTGTTGATTGATTTAAACACGATGTATTACGTTTTTAAAAGTAAATACTAAACCCCCTTCTCCAGGTTGTAAACAAGAAAACTGAATGGTATTGGCTAAAATATTGCTATGTTAGAAAAACAAAAAAGACAAAAAAAACAAAAACGACGGTTTAAAGGTATATTACTAGCCTACGTTTATAGATCTTTTGCTTACACTATGGTCTATGCACAAACCTCTGAATTTTTAGTTTGAAGAGACGCATATTTCTGAAACTTCTGCACATGCGTACTAGGTGCGATGAAATTACTAGTGTTATTATCTTTAACGTTTAACAACCAAATTGCTATTTCTTTTGTTAATAATTCTGCAACGACCCTTTTATTACCGGGTTTGTTGTTGGACTCATTCTCTTTTTACTGTTGCAGGCTAACTGAAAATTCAGAGATTTGTGCATAGACCGTAGCGGAAGGTATTACTTGCTTTCAGCAGTAATCCAAAATTGACTTTTATGAATATATAATTTTTTGGTTATTTTCAATAATTACTTTGCGTAAATAATGAGGATTAGCCATGCACAATAGTACAGTAATTGCTTGAAAGAAACTATCAACTGGATATATACGAAACTGCACATCTACAGTAGTAGTTAAATTTTAAGAATAACAACAACCAGAAACAACAACCAGAAATAACAACCAGAAATAAATAACCAGAAAGTAATCAATACATACACCTGTTTACAATTCCGGAAAATTTGACTGTTTTAGTTTCGTGTGAAAAAAATAGTGACTTCATGTTTTTTCAACAAGAAGCGGGTTCATCTCCTACATATTACCTCATATCTATACGTGTAACATATAGTATGAAGTAATACGTGGAAGATGAACCAGCTTGTGGCTCAAAATTTTGGTGCGCAAAAAAGCATGAAGAGACTATTTTTCACACGAAACTAAAACCGTCGAAATTGCAATTTTGTTAGCTTTGTTTACTTACTTGAATGCTTTGAAAATTTCAGTTGTCTGACAATATGTACTCCCAAATCTCTTTCACAGACAGTAGTTTCTAAAGGCAATTTTTGAAATTTAATCTGCCACTTTTCAGCCCAGTCAGTTAAAAGATCTACTGAGTCATTTTGTAGTTGCTCAGTTGAGTTTTTATTTTCAAGGAGATTGTATAATTTTGTGTCATCAGCAAACAAGAGAACAGTTTATTTTGATAAATCCGGTCAGTCATTTATATAAAAATAAGGAAATGTATAGGACCTAAAACCCATGCCTGAGGCACACCACTGTCTACACTACACCAAATCGAAAAAATACCATTTATTACATTCTCGGACCAGAGAAAATTTTTGCTATCCAAGATAGCATTTTACCAGTTATTCCATAGCCTTTCATCTGTTTTTCTAATAACCTTGTATGCGGCCTATGAAAACTATGCCAAAATTTGATTTCTTTGGAAAAGCCTGGGTACTGGGCTGCTAGAACACGCAATAATCGTTGAATTTGAAAAAATACCTAATTCCTAAAATCCTAAGTCTTAAGTCTCTTGGATAAATCGATGCGATAAATCTCATGGGACTTCCTCTAGTCATTTTCACAGTTTTTGTTTCGCCTGTGGTGCCACAAATTGCCTTCAAACTTGTAGATACTCCAAATTCTTTCAGATTCTCTGAAATTTTTTTCTGTTCAACCCCTGGATTTTCAGATATCCGATATTTAAACAGAATTCAGACAATCACGGGCATATTATATTGGGGACAAATAAAAAGTTGGGCATAAATTCATGTTTTCAACTTTTACGAAAAACCAGTTTTTTCAATGCCCAATGAAATTATGCCAAAATTCTATTTTTTGGAAAAGCCTGGGTACCTGGCTGCTGGGATACGCAAAATTCGTTGAATTTGAAAATATACCTAATTCCTAAGATCCTAAGCCTTAAGTCTCTTGGATAAATTTATGTGATAAATCTCACGGGACTTCCTCTAGACATTTTCAGAGTTTTCATTTTGCTTGCGGTGCCACAAATTCGTCAAAATTCAGGGAATTCTCATTATTATGCCCATGATTGTAGAATGATATTCTCATACACTTTCACAACTATGCAAGTTAAACTTATTGGACAGTAATTTCCACCACTTGCTTCGCTACTTTGTTTGAATAAGGGTGTTATGAGAGCATTCTTTCATGTTTGTGGTAGGACACCTTCTTCAAATACCTTTGTAAAGATAAATGATAAAGGTTCTGGAATAAGATTAGCTAGCTCATGAAGAACACAAGGATGAAGACTATCAGGACCTGGAGATTTGTTGAGTTTGAGATTCTGTAGTTTTTAAGAACTGCGATTGAAAAGTCAACTAGATCAGATATTGGTAGTATATTACCATTAAACGGAAGTATGGAATATGAAAATATTTTTTTTCCTAGCAAGTTTTGTTTTCAAATTGTTTTTTCAGATTTTCTACATTCAAATTTTGCTTGATTTTGTGCTTGGGTGTACTTCAGATAATTTTGCCCTCTTTGGTTTTCAGGTAACGCTGGTATGCCTTCTGTTTTTCTTAACTTTAACTAGAGATGTTTTGTTCATCCATACTGCTTTTTTTCAGTTGATAATATTTTTCTTCGTAATAGGAATTCATCAGTTTATCTATTGCGTTTTGGAAGAAATTCCATCTGTCTTCAACATTCATGGTTTTTATGGAGTCCCAATTTAAATTACCTTAGAAAGATTTGTAATTATGCACAGGATAAATTTTCGTGAATTATAGCCAAATTCGCGGAAATATCACTCCGTGAAAAGTTTCAAATGAGGCAATTTGCAAAATTTTTACCAAAAAACACACTGAAACAAGTTTTTTTTTGTAAATATTGGTTAAAATTTGACAAAACCACGAAAAAAATGTCCACACAAAATCAGTCAAAATCTTACTCGCAAAATTGCCTTCACGCGAAAATTAATCTCACCAATTTCATTTTCTCGTTACATCATTTAACTCCGGAGTACAAGTATCAGTACATTGGTGAATTGCTTTCTGTAAAGTCATCAAACTTTAGAACATGGTGATGGCTTTTTTCTAAAGGTACTAAGTGGTTTATATCACTTATCATAATTTCTTTCCTTATCATATTTCTTTCAGTTGTAAAAATTGAGTCTATAGTGGTAGGTGTCTCATCAGAGCGATAGTCAGTGGGTTTGTATACATGTTGGTGGAGAAAACTGTCTTGAGTTGCTTCAATGAATATGGAAGATTTTGTAGAGTTTGGAAGAGGAGATTGATTGTCTGCCCAGTTGATATCAGGATAATTGAAATCACTCATTATTATAATCGTATACCTTTTTTATTATTTCCTTATGGATTACCAAGTCATTCTCAACGCTGCTTTTTCAGAGAAAGCTTTTTCTGTAAAAACAACCAATTAGTAATTTTTTTTTATCAAAAGTTAACTTTGTAAGAACAACCAATTAGTAATTTTTTTTTATCAAAAGTTAACTCACACCATATAAATTCCTGCTGATTTAGAGTATTAGGAGCAGGAACTTTCGCGAGCAGAAACGTTCGCGAAAGTTAAAAATGCGAAACATTCTAAATTGGTCGATTCGCAAAAGTTAAGCTCGCGAAATTTAATAAATTTATCAACTGAATAAATTTTTCAATATTTGAAGGTTGAAGTCTCTGCATTAATGATAAAGTTGTCCCAGATTATCAATAAACTGCATTGTTTTTAAGCTCTGCATAGTAATTGCATAATTTTATTAGTATATTATAGCCAATAGCCAGTTTTAAAATTAATAAACGGGTGGGTCCTAATAAGGTCCGGGGGGTGGGAAAATTTTCGAAAAATTAACAAGCGGGGGGATGTTTATTAGGCAGGGAAGAGTATAAGGATGATTATTTTGTTGTTTCTATTCTGGGCTAAATTGCTCTGAACCATTATTTCTTGCAGGGTTTTTTCGTTCCCTTTTGTTCTTGCATGATTGAAAAATTCGAGAAGGGCCTTCAATTTTGAAGAACCATTCTCCATTGTAAAGAGAATGCATATAGTCAAAATTTAATCACAAATATAAATTACACGAGTTAAGGTGGCTTGCCCCTTTCAAATAAGTCACAAAAAAAATTTATGTTAAAACCACGTAAAAAGTGAAGATAATTACTTTACTTGAGTAAATAATACAATTTATCCACTTTATATCCTATATTTCGAAAGTTAGAGCATTTTAGGACTTTTTTTCACCTGATTGTGTGCACAAGTAAAGAAATATCATTTTTTTCCATGCCCAGAGCGATAAAGTTCCGTCAGAGGTTTGCATTTTCTTTAAAATTTCGGTAAAGTTAGATCAATCTATTAGGAACAAAAGCGTGTCCACGATTTTTCTCGGAGAGTTTAGATAAAAAAATATGGACGTTTTTGTTGGGTCAGTTATGAAAATTTACGAAATTTACGAAATTTAATTTATGAAAAATGCCATTTCTTCCAACCTGAACCCCCCCCCCAAAAAAAAAAATGAGACACCCTATTTCTCAAAATACAGAGTAAAGGGGACCGGAACCGAAAAATGTTGAAAAAAATAATTTCTCCAAACTTTATCGCTTTTTTAAGAAACTAAAGTTATAGCGACTTTAATTTGATTTTTGGAACACGTGATTTATCCAGGTAAAAAAAATGATTCTTTTACTACCAGAGTCTATTACCTACGAGTATTAAAAAAAATTAATAGAAAAAGTACATTTTCTACCGAAATAATCGCTATTTTATAAAGTACGTTTCAGGGGCGCAAGCCACCTTAAGGGAAAATGGTTAACGACTTGGATAACAGAAAATGTCACACATAATCATCATTGTCATTCTCCAACGAAAGGGAATGTTTCTGGATGTGATTCAATAATCACGGGAAAGCATTTGGTCATAGTACTAAATAGAATAGTATTGGTGTATTTAATTTGCTAAACCAAAAAGATAAGGTTTTGTTGTAAGACAAAGAAAAAAGTATTGGAGGCTCTCCAGTCATTTACCATAACCATTTCAGGGATTTTGAAAAACCTTCTGGCTCCCCAGCAGAGGAGATCCATCTCACTAGATGCCTAGATGATAAAGTTTTGAAACATTCTCACGAATACGGATATAACATAACAACATAAAAAGGCCAGTCACAACAGGTCAGAACGCTATTACAAAAGAAAAGAAAAAATTTTGGTAGTAATTATTGCTCAAAAATATGGTTTTTGCAATTTTGCTGGATGGAGGTGCATCCTCGACTCAAGGATATACTTGTCTTAGAAGTAAAAAAGTAAAAAATTATCGTTAAAAATGCTAAATCAGCAATTTTAGCTAATTTTAATGACGTCACAGACTAATATCACTGTATATTTTCAGAATTAGCACTGTTAAAGATAATAATTCAAAGCTCTGACTTTACAAATTCTTTGAATCCATTATAAATTTACTGATAACACAAGCCAGGATAACAATTATTTTTCCACGACTGAGTACTTTGTATTTATGAATAAACTGATAATGAGAACCAGGCCATGTACTATTATTAAGAATCAGAAACAACAATACCAGTAACCATTAGTGATATAACTTCTCAAATAAATTGAGAAATTGACTGTTTTTTTCACAAAAAATTGTTCTTAAGCTAGGTTTCTACTGAAGCAAAATAGCTGCGTTGCCAATCATTATCGTAATAAATAATATTCTTCTTCCAATAGACACACATTTGCGATGAATAACACCTGTTTTTTGACGATAGGAAATGAAAACGTTTTTGTTTCTTATTATTTATTCGTCGCAAAAAAATTCATACTTCAAAGAAATGCCGATATCTTATTCACGTAAGCAGACAAAATTGTAAAAGGTCTTCTGTTTTTCAGCATGTGCCATTAGCTTTACAATTTAAAAAGACATTTAAGCCTAATCAAATTTAGTGAAAATATAAAATCACAACAAACAAGTCATGGGTAGAAGAACTCAAATATCATTACGAGAGTAGGAGAGTTTGGCAGAAAGTGTGCGAAAATACAAAATTTGTGTGCATAATGCTTGGGCCAGAGTGGTTGAAGAAATTGATTGTGAGGAAGATTTTTTTCGTGATTTCTTTTTTATAATTACTGCAGTGAGAGCACATAGAAGCTCGTCTTCACTGTCCATGGTTTTTAGTAAGAAATAAGGATAAAAATAATTTCTTAAAATTGATTCAACATAATGGACACGCTGTGTTTGCAACAAATTTATTTACGAAAGAAAATTTATTCATCGCATATTTTTTGCGATAGAAGCTGTCGCTTTCAGTGGACACTTAGCTTTAGATTCAAACCCATCATTTTCGTTTTTCAATTTTTATAACTCTTAGTAGAGCAAAAAGTAGAGCAAAATAGTTGTCTAATGGTATGCGAGTAGTATACCTTTGGGGTATGAGACTAGGAATCATACCCCAGCTCCAGCAACAACGACAGAATTGTAATTTTAATTTTTATATCTTGGATATTTCAGAAATTTAATTTATAGCAAACGTAGTCACCCAATGTTGTGTAGAAATATTTTTCAATGATTATTAGAAAAAGAGTTATCTGACTCTAAATTAAGAATGAATACATTAACTGTACTTTCTAACAGAGGATTTTAACTTCAAAGTTACTTTTTTGGCTAGTGTAGTCATGGGGGGCATTTTCTTACCCCATAGATTTCAGGATCTACGTAAGCTATGAAGATGAAACTTTTCAGACATATAGCCCAATCCTTTCTGAGAATTTTTTTGCAAATTTTCTTTTCCTGGTTGGTCAAGTGACTGGTCTATGATGTCATATTTATTGTCCTATAAGGGTAAAAGAGAATTTCAATAGTTTTGTCTAAAGTCATACCTTTTACTCGACAAAAACTGAAGCCATAACAGTTTCTTGCAATATTCTTGGTCCTATAAAGATAATGGGGTAATATATGAAACGTTGAGAGAAAATGTATATAATCAGAAAAAGGTTAAATTAATTTTTCTTTTTCTCGAATTAGACCGAAATTTCTGAACAAAAGAAATATAAAAATGGAATTTGGAAAATGTCTTCTTAGTTTACAAATTTAAAAATTCAGAATTTAAATGTGAGTACTATCAAAAATGCTGAATACACAAACTATATAACCTTATATGTTACTGTTAGTGGTTAAAAAGTTCTGCTTCGTTGAAAATGACGTGACCAATATTTTTAAAAAGTACACCAAATACAATTCATGACTAAAAATATGATGCATTATATGAAAGAAATCTACGATCATATTCTTTGAGAAGATACATTTTCCAATAGACTGCTGCATTTGTTTATATTTCTAGATTATTATGTGTTCACCATGAAAAGGATGCTCGCCCTGATATAGTAGTTCTTGGGAAAGCTCTTTCTGGTGGAATGATGCCTGTAAGTTCTCAATATATTCATTCAAGTAGAATTTTTTAAAACAAATTACATCATTGTTATAAATTCTATTAATTCATATTTATCTTCACACTTTAAAGCTGACTCAGTTTTCAG
This sequence comes from Catablema vesicarium, assembly GCA_031471325.1. Lineage (NCBI taxonomy): Eukaryota > Metazoa > Cnidaria > Hydrozoa > Anthoathecata > Pandeidae > Catablema > Catablema vesicarium. Next base: position 7,868 of record JAUELI010163017.1, read on the forward strand.
AGTATAGTATTCAATCAAAAATCTTAAGGTTATAATTTACTATATTGAGAATATTATCATTAAGAAACATCACCTTCAAAGTTGACAATTACAAATAAATATTCTTGATGTATTTAATGAAAGAATAGCTAGAGGAAAAAAACAACCTGTACATGTACTTATAAAATATTTCTAATTTAACACAACTACTAAGTATTGCTAGTTTACTAATGATGTTTCTTCATGGCATAATCTAGAAGGAGAGGGTGCAACCTGGTAAAACTCAAAAAGAGCAATGTTCTAAAGAAATTCAAAATGCCATTAAATAAGAACTGGTCTTTATCTGAGAAAATTTATTTTATCATATCGCATGGAATTAATCTTACATGCCATCAAATTCTTGGTACATGCCATGGAATTAACTGTTTTTTATCATAGCATCAACCTTTTTCAATTGCCCGGGAATTCCTTAACATTATGTTTCCCACGCATCAAATCTTTTTATTCATAACATCAAATAATTTTTATGCCATTGAAATTATTTTGTTTTTCATTGATAGAAAGGCACATAGAATGTTGACCAAACATTAGAATTGAATGTACTTCAAAAAAATTAATTTATCGATTTCATGCGCAATGGATGGGAACTTTAAAAGACTTAAAGAAATCAGTGGCTGCAAATAAAATGCCGTCATATGCTAGTGGTAGTGATTGCAGTCTGCTGGAAGCTGAGAGAGCACTGCAATGGAATCAATGATGTTCTTCAATAATGTTCTGTTTCTAATGCAACCAGAATCAAAGCATGAATAACTAAAAACCAAAACTTCATGTTCAAGAAGACAAGTGAATGATAATAATACTAACTGTTCATTTATTCATGCATTATTGTTATTCTTTTCGACCTAGGATTTTAATTTGCAGCCCTCCAACTCCAATGTCATTTATACTCTCCGCCTTGCATGGGGCATGAATGGCACTGACAGGTTGCAAATCAAAATCCGCTGGCAATAATACCTTCAAAATGAACATTTTTGTTATAATTATGTTCTAGTACGAGGTATTTTGATTTACCACAAAAAAATTTTTTTTAGTATAATACTTTTTTCTTGTTTATCCAATCATAGGCAAGCATGCATTTCAACAATCTGATTGGTTTCAAATATATTATTATTATACTTGGTATCATACAAAAAACTATCCCCTCAATATTTTTTTTGTCTACATTCTTACTACAAGTGACAAAGTATAATGAACAAGAAACTGCGGTCGGTTCGAAAAATCACACAACGCATAAAGTGGTTATTGTAGTATTACTAATTATTAGTTGTTAGTTATTGTAATGTGTTTTTTTACCCTCTGGATAACCTTTTACACTAAATTCAGGGTATCCTGGAGTTAAGGCCACCTCTAGTTAAAAGGTTGGTCATCATCATTCGCGCGCACTTGAAATAAAAGTAAATAATCACCGCATTATAGTTCATTATTTTCAATTTTCAAGAAGTTCTCAAAAATAACAGTTGTCTGCTGTTTCTCTCTCCTTTTTGGGGTTGGAAAGCAACAGGAAATAACAAATGAAGATTTTTTTTTGATTGATTTGTTTTGTCTTTTTTCACATGGTTTTAATAATTGCCGGAGCTGGAGTATGATTCTTAGCCACCCTCAGTCACTCTTAGTCACCGAGGGTGAACAAGAATCATACCCCAGCCCAAGCATTTTTTTTTCTAAATGATTTAATCTTGGATATATTTCAGACAAATTATGTACAGCAAACATTTGAAGAGGTATACTTGATTTTCACTCGACCACTTACTTGCTACTGTTGCTACGCCCACTTTTTCAAAAACCAATACTAACACAAGAAGCCAATATGCCCCTGGAAACTTTTCGCTGTAAATAAAAATGTCTAAATTATTTAAGAGTAAATCTGAAAGCTCAGGTGGGGTATGATACTTAGCCACCCTATTTTACGCTAGTGACTATGAATCATACACTAGCATATCCTAGCTACGAGGGTGACCAAGAATCATACCACAGCTCCAGCAAAAAGATATAATTGAAAAAATTTATCCAAGACATTTCAGTCGTATTTTGTACAGCAAAAATTTAAGAATAAATGCTTGATTATCACCACTCACTTGTTATGTGAATTCTCCTGTTCTATAATATGGAATTATTAAAACAACTTTATTAAATGTTCACCACAAGCAATAATAATACCAATATAAGCAATACGTGTAACGGGAAAATAATATCACTGACAATAAGATAAAGTTAGTGGTCCTTGTGATTGCTAATTATGGTGTTTGAGGCTCACTGTTATAATTGTCCCCCGTCGTCAGTGATTTTAAACTTGTCTGCCATATTTTAGCAATCACGCCCCTGATATCTTAAATCACACCCCTCAAGTATATGAGAATCTACTATTTATAAACATGAAATTTTGTCTTTAGAAGTCTCATGTGCAAATAAAATATTTTAAAGAAAATATAATAATATACACTAATTAGAAAGTTTTAGTGCTGTAAAAATCCCAACACATATTTTTGTCAAGTTCAAATCAGTATTTAAAATTTTGTTTTTGTAGGGTATCACTAACAGGAATAATTTATCCTGAGCAATACTTCTGTATCAGTAACAAGTAATATCAATTGTCAGAAAATGAGTTATCAAACATAATCGACCAAAATAAGTGTTTCACAAATCAAAATATGCATCATATTACCTGTGAATTTAAATATAAATTATATTGCCAGTTAAAGAGAACCAAAGTTATTTACGCAACCGAAAGCTTTAAATGGTTATTTGAATGGACCTTATATTGGCTTGCTCCAAGTCAAGAGAATAACGCTACAATAATTCGTCGTTCAAGTTATTTGCTACTTAACCATATTTAATCCTCATAAACGAAATTCAGAAGAAAAAATCAAAATCGATAACAATGAACTACTTTAATTGAAAAAATTCTATTCCATAAACAAAAGCGACTTTAAATTTACATGACCAATATTCAGAATAAATATGAAATATTTTTAATAAAAAGTGAGTTTTTGATACTTTAGAAGCAGAAATTTTCATGAACACACACTTTCGTGAACCTCGCGAGTTTTTGTCCGATTCGCGAAAGTTTGAATTCGCGAAAATTCTAAATTCATTGATTCGCGAAAATCTATGTTCGCAAGGAATTTCTGAAATTCAATATTTTTTGCGTATGTTCTTTTCATTGAATCTTAATTAACTCCAGGATACCCTGAATTTAGTGTGAAAGGTTATCCAGAGGGTATAAAAACACATTAGAATAACTAACAAATAATTAATTAGTAATACCACAATAACCACTTTATGTGTTGTGTGATTTTTCGAACCGACCGCGGTTTCTTGTTCATTATATTTTGGCACTTGTAGTAAGAATGTAAACAAAAAAAAATATTAAGGGGAAAGTTTCTTGTATGATACCAAGTATAATAATAATATGTTTGAAATGCATGCTTGTCTATGATTGGATAAATAAGAAAAAAGTATTATACTAAAAAAAAAGTTTTTGTGGTAAATCAAAATACCCCGTACTAGAACATAATTATAACAAAAATGTTCATTTTGAAGGTATTATTGCCAGCGGATTCTGATTTGCAACCTGTTGGTGCCATTCATGCCCCACGCAAGGCGGAGAGTATAAATGACATTGTAGGGCTGCAAATTAAAATCCTAGGTCGAAGTGAATAACAATAATGCATGAATTAATGAACAGTTAGTATTATTATCATTACAAATATGAAGCACATATCGTGATCCTTTTTCACTTTTCTTCTTGAACTTGAAGTTTTGGTTTTTAGTTATTCATGTTTTGATTCTAGTTGCTTCGAATTTGAATTGTTTGACACATTTTTCCCATCTTTCTCTGTCGTTCATTGCTTTTGGTAGTTCTTCTAAGTTGCATCCGGTATCCTCTATCAATTGGTCAATAT
>JAUELI010163128.1:0-11795 GCA_031471325.1 Catablema vesicarium
ATTGTATAGCAGAGAATTAAAAAGGATAATTTTCACTTTTAAAAAATCATACAAAAACACAGGGATCTATCCTTAAGACTAATATTAACATTTATGTTTATGCATTTATTGTTCATAGTTTATTGATGGTTTGTTTATCTTTAAAATATACTGTGCTTTTATTTGAAGTGAAAATAATATTAAACATGCTGTCTGCCAGGAAGACATTTTGCAGTTTGAAGACAATTAATGCAATCATTTTATATTACAATTCAGTTACCATGACTAAATTGCACTCCCTAATGTTATTTTTCCATTTGTTTTATAACAGCTCCTGATAATGTGCGATCGTTTACAGTCACACCTTCCACAACAAGTGTGCTAGTTACATGGGCTACACCTATACATATTTATGCAAAAGATGTTGTATATACTGTAAGATATAATATGAATTTATTTGAACCAGATCAATGAATGCTGAAAACACCTTTGTTTTTTGTCCTTTAAACTAACGTGCTTTAGGGTTTGAAATAACTGTAAATACTGAAGGTGGAGAAATCATTTTTGAGCATAGATTTTGTCTACATCTAGGTTCAAAAATCTCTCCTCCACCAAACCTATTAATACTTATTTGGACCCTTGGTATTTTATTTCTAGAAACTGACTTTGTAAATACTTACCTCGTCAATGTAGGAGCCTGTGCTCATGATCCAATGCTATTATTCTTTCGATTCTTATAACACTCCTATTCAGAACTCTCCCTTTTTATGTTCTGGGAATTTGAACTTCATAATGTTTCATATGCATATTCAATTTAATGATTTTGATGCAGATGGTGCAGAGGAGAGATTTTTGAGCATAGATTCGGGCTATGTGGCCTAAATATATGTTCAAATATCACTCTCCCACATGTGGCAAATGAAACCAACCATTACAAGAGCCACGTTCAAGTTAGTTCAGTAATAATGAGAAAGCAATTTTTCTTTTAGGTATTATATCGCCTACAATCATCAACATTACAAACATTTTGTGAGAATATTACCATTTTTCAATGTGATATCACAGGATTGACTCCATTTCGAAATTATGATATACATGTTGAAGTGTACAACAGTTTATTTAAAAATTCTTCCACAAAACAAAATAAAACATTAGGAGATGGTGAGTTCTGCATTGATTATACTGAAACAAACTTTGTTTTGTATTTCCTGGATAACTTAACAAATGTCAGCCAAGCAGCAAGTCACATAATTTTTGTAATCCTGTAATTATTTAAACTCACATGCATTAATACTATATAAAATTTAACCTCCACAACTAAGAAAAAAATGTTCAAAGATTCAGCAAATAATGAACTCTTTTATGTTTCTATGAAAACTTCTCTGGCAGCCATGTTTTTATCAATGTCTGCTCAGTGACATTCATTAACAAAATTTGACAAAATGTCTAAGATAACAATGAAGTCATGCGTGGGTCACTACTCCACAGAAATCTGCCACTTTCCCTACAAAGTTACTATTATTGAAACCGGTGACATGACATTGTTTAAGCATTTTAATTTACACTTAAAAAATAAATAATAAATAAATCAAATTAAAGACCAGCTTCGTAGCAGTAAATTATTATGAAAAAATATGTAGAAAAATCATGAAAAATATATATTTGTAGGAAAATGATAGATGCATTTGAAAATAGGTATAATTATTCAAGGTTACTCTAGATTATTTCTGATGCAGTTTCGTCAAATATTGTGTTGATTGAAGGCCTTCTTAATTTTTTTTAAATTTGGTCTTTATCACCTTCTTGTGCTACCATTCAGAGGATTTTGAAGAAAAAAATCATTATAATTATTTTAACTTTGGTTTTATGTTATTTATTTTAGCACCTTCTGATATTACCCGTGTGCCTTCTCCTCCTAAAGATAATGTTAAAGAAAAATCCTTTGCAATTAATATTGTGAAATTCAATGAAGAACGTGGAGCAATTACGTATGTAGATTATTTTTTCATAAACCTTTTTTCCTAATAATAGCAAGATAAAAATGTAAGGCAAGAACTGCTTTTTTCCTAATAATATCAAGATAAAAATGTAAGGCAAGAACTGCTTTTTCCCTAATAATATCAAGATAAAAATGTAAGGCAAGAACTGCTTTGTTCCTGATAATATCAAGATAAAAATGTAAGGCAAGAACTGCTTTGTTCCTAATAATATCAAGATAAAAATGTAAGGCAAGAACTGCTTTTTTCCTAATAATATCAAGATAAAAATGTAAGGCAAGAACTGCTTTGTTCCTAATAATATCAAGATAAAAATGTAAGGCAAGAACTGCTTTTTTCCTAATAATATCAAGATAAAAATGTAAGGCAAGAACTGCTTTGTTCCTAATAATATCAAGATAAAAATGTAAGGCAAAGATAGATTTTTTCCTAATAATAGCAAGATAAAAATGTGAGGCAAGAACTGCTTTTTTCCTAATAATATCAAGATAAAAATGTAAGGCAAAGAATGCTTTTTTCCTAATAATATCAAGATAAAAAATGTAAGGCAAGAACTGCTTTTTTCTTAATAATATCAAGATAAAAATGTAAGGCAAAGACTGCTTTTTTCCTAAAAATAGCAAGATAAAAATGTAAGGCAAGAACTGCTTTTTTCCTAATAATATCAAGATAAAAATGCAAGGCAAAGACTGCTTTTTTCCTAATAATAGCAAGATAAAAATGTAAGGCAAGAACTGCTTTTTTCCTAATAATATCAAGATAAAAATGTAAGGCAAAGACTGCTTTTTTCCTAATAATATCAAGATAAAAACGTAAGGCAAGAATTGTTAATTGATTATTAACTATTTTATTAATTATCAGGGTTAGAAATAACTGTGAATAACAAATGTGGAAGAAATATTTTTGGCATAGTGTAAATTTGAGATTAGTTGTAACCCTAACCCTAACCCAACCCTAAAACGGTGCTATGAATATCCATAATGTATTTATGTCAAAACATTGATATATTTTTTTAAAGCCATTATGATGTTATCTCTTTCAAACTTGATGGTGAAACCGTACCTAACAGAAAACCAAATGCTTATACAAATGAGGAAATTAAGAATAATGTTGTTGGAAGATTGTATAGTGTGACAGATAATCAAGTGTTTACTGTTGGTGATGGAATTACTAGTAAGAGAAAGAAACGATCATTAGGAAGTAAGGTTTTACATGTTAAAGTTTGAAGAAAATATCTGATCAAGACTGGATGTAACTACAAATATGAAATGTGGAGGAGAGATTTTTGAGCATAGATTCAGACTTTGTAACCCGGATCTATGCTAAAAAGCAACTCCTACACAGAGCTTATTAACACGTAAATTGATTCTTGAAAATATTGTTTTGCAATGAATCCAAACAACTGACTGCAGTTATATACACTGTGAGCAAGGCTTCGACATTACAGTATACATTGCATTAGATTTTAAATCTCAACAAAACTGTTTTCTAATTTCACATTTATTATTCTTAATACATAGCTCCAATAAATCCAGAATTGGAATCAGGTACATACTATGCGGTATTTGTACGAGGTTATGTTAGAGATGATGTATATGGAAACACAATATGGTATGAACCTATAAAAACAGATACATCAGGATTAAGTATGTTGTTTATAAATAATTCATTAACCTTAGTAAGCCCTGGTATAAAGTATTTATTATTCAGTTATAATATTCAGTTTCATGACTTACATCTCTGCTTCATGTCCAGAATTTTAAATGAATATTCTCTTTAACGTAAAATACTCCAGTAAAACTGTTTAAATGCGATCAAATTTATTTCAGGTACTGGAGCAGTAGTTGGAATTGTTATTGGTGTTCTTGTGTTTTTAATTTTGGTTGGTTTGATAATTTACTATTTTATGTGTCATCGTCAAAAAGATGATGATATTGATAAAGTGGAACATCAAATGAGACGCAAACAAAAATCATTTCGTGATCATCTAAGATCACCTGGACCAGGTACATTATTATGTTTGAAATCATTTCGTGATCATCTAAGATCACCTGGACCAGGTACATTATTGTGTTTGAAATCATTTCGTGATCATCTAAGATCACCTGGACCAGATACATTATTATGTTTGAAATAACTGCAAATACCCAGTGTGGGGATCAATGCTCAAAAATCACAATGTCACTATCTTATTTCTACTTATTCGAACCCTTATTAACCCTTCCCATACCCAGCATTTTATTTTGAAATTATTTTGTCTCTGATCCCAGTCATTTATTTAACAAATACTTTTTTGCATTTAAATGTATTTAAACAACACACAATAGAGTCAAACACTTGTTGCACATCGTACAATATTTCCATATCAAAAAAACCTTTTAAATCGCATTCATTTTCGTTAGTAGTGTGAAATAAAGAAATTATCAATATTTTTTTCTACATCTTCATCATTATTTTCTTCAAGGTTTAATAAGTTTTTAGAGCAGTTAAATGATGCATTATTATTGTAAGAACGTAAGAGCAGTTAAATGATGCATTATTAGTGTAAGAACATGAGGAGGAAGGATGCAACGCAATGAAAATTAAATTTGTCATATCTTATAATAGCGGATAGTCAAAATGAAGATACACCCAGTTAATTTTAAAAGCGGGTCGTGGCTGTCAGGGACGTTCAAAGTGATAATGGTCAAATCCTGAACTGGTCAACACCTAGGATACATTAAATGTAGCACATCACAGCAAGGGTTGAGATATCGTATTTGGAAATTTTTATCAGTGTCTATTCGATATTAGAAATATCTAAACATATAATTTTTGCTTGAAAAGACCTAGCAATTTCCCTAAAATATATATTAATTTGTAGTTAATTATTAATTGTTGTGTGTTGGGTGAAGGAAATTAAATTGTATTGGGTGTTTTGTAAATATTGATATAACTTCTTGCATCCATTTCAAATGACTTGATAAACTTATAGTTTTTATTAAAATAAAGCTTTGCTTTAATGATATAGTTAAAGAACTTACATCCTTCTATTGTTCAAAGCAACCAATGCCGCCTTGAATGCACCAAATATTGCTCATAGTATATAAATAAAAAAATAAAAATATAGTTTGCAGATAGATGATAAACAAGTTAACATTTTTTATGAGTTTTCTTTTTCTTATTGCAGCAATTATTTGTTGCTGTATCTTCTTGTAACTAACTTGAAACCACGTTGAATCGATGCCACAGTTAACAAAATCCTTCCCAATGGTTTATATGTTGTTGTTTATATTTTGTTTTTTGTTTATATGTTGTTGTTTTTAGCAATCGATCCACATGTACCAATCCAATCAGATCGTTTTGAAGATCATGTAAATAACTTAAAAGCAAACAGTAACTATGGATTTTCTCAAGAATATTCCATGATAAGTCGTGAACTTGATTACCCGTACAGTAATTCACGTTTACAGGAAAACAATATAAAGAATCGTTATCATAATGTTCCGGCTTATGATGAAACTCGCGTTAAATTGCAAGTGGTTGATGATGATCAGCACACTGATTATATCAATGCTAATTATATTGAAGGTTAATTAATAATTTGAAATATTTGATTTGATTCCAACATTCTTTGATTCTTTGATGGATTTAGTTCTAAACTGGTAGAAGCCGTTATTAACAAAATGTTGAAAAAATTAGAACTATGTGATTCCAGAATCTATAGACTTTGAAATATAGCCTGCAATTCTAGTCAAAAAAAGTTGAAAAAAACAGAAATTAGTGCAAAAATTAAAATTGAACTTGCAAATAATAAATCTCTAAAACAAATATCTAGGGACTTGTTTGGCACTTAACATTTACTTGCGGTTTCGAACATTTATCAATTTTTAGAAAATGTGTCTCAAGCTTTTTTCCGCCAAGATTGTAGATTATTTCAGAGTAATTCAATAGTGGCACTCAATTTTTCTCAACAAGTTATAATCGTTTTAAAGAGATTTTAACATATTTTGTTACCAAACTTTTCATTTGCTTGTCGCATAATGTTATGAAATATTTTCATTGTTGTTTTCAGGTTTTGATAGAGAAGGTGAATATATTGCTACTCAAGGACCACTACCTGAAACTGTTTTTGATTTTTGGAGAATGACTTGGGAATGTGATTCTACTACAATAGTTATGGTAAGATTCAGCATTAGAGAAATAACCGTAAATATCAAATGTGAAAGAGAGATTTTTGACCATTAAACCTGAATCTATGCTTAAAAATCACTTCTCCACTGATCTCATTTCTACTTTATTTTGAGTTGTGAGATTCACACTAAATTATACTTTTAAAAAGCATTTTAGAAGGTTGTAATTGAATGATAATTAATGATCATTAAACAAATTTTACTGTAACAAAACAATTCCACTATTTAGTTCTTCAAATTCTTATCTTAGTTGACTCGACTGGAAGAAAAAGGTCGAGTTAAATGTGCCCAGTATTGGCCTGATAGTGGAAGCATGTCCTTAAAAGATATTGTGATCACCGCTACTGAAGTACATGAATTTCCTGATCATGCAGTTCGAACATTCCATGTCACACGTACTGGACAAGCTATTGAAAGAATAGTAAAACAATTTCATTTCACAGCATGGCCAGATTTTGGAGTTCCTGCTGATCCATCATCATTACTTGCATTTCTACGTAAAGTAAACAATTGGAAAGGTGTTTCAAGTGGACCTGTGGTGGGTTTATAAATATATTGCAAAGGGTTGAAATAAAGTAAAAATAAGCTTTGTGGAGGAGAGATTTTTGAGTTACATGAATTTATGCTCAAAGATCTCCCCACCACATTTAGTATTTCCAGTTATTTTAAATACTTATTACTAATGTTTTCTACTAATTCGATATACAACATTATACTGGTTTTACTGGTATATTATGTCACATTGTTTGCTATAATTTGCTTACCATATTGATACACTTCGTAAGATTAGATATTACTTACGTTCTTGTAGATAATTCATTGTTCTGCTGGTGTTGGGAGAACTGGAACATATATTACAATTGATACACAAATCAAAAATATTAAGAAAAACAAACAGATAGTTGTATACTCAAATGTATCGACCATAAGGTAAATTATTATAAATGAACGAATTAATTTAGATAATCTTATTTTAAGCAGGCAAAACGTTCAATTATAGCAAACTATTTGAATTTATCATTCGCACATATAATTGGGTTACTGTATGCTACGTGGTTAGTGTTGACTACTTCAATTTTTAGGCGCCCATTTTTTAGTATACTTTACTGTACTAAGACACTCATTAATTTTCAGAACAGCTATGTTTTTTAGTGTTTTTTTGTGGTTTTTTTTTTTGTTCTTTATTGTTTGTATTTTTTCTTTTTTTGAATGAGAATGTACTGAGTAGTTGTAAAAATTTCCATTTGGGAAAAGAGCGGTAACGGGGAAGTATACTACCATGCTATTTGATCTATGTATAAAGCTGATTTTTAACTGAGAAGCTCATACCTTTAAGGTTCTGTATGAAATAAAACAATGAATATCTTATGTTGCTAAATAACAGGTTTATTAATTCCTTACTCTATATTATACAGAGGACAACGCTGCTTGATGGTACAAACAGAAGATCAATATATCTTCATTCACTATGCATTATTAGATCATTTGGATTCAGGTGATACAGAAGTCGATGCTAACGAATTAAGAGATTACATTAAAAGACAATCACAAGTTGATATGAGGACAGGTAGGGATGCATAGATAACAATAGGTTTTTATTATACAGGTTTAACATTTAACATAATGTCTTGTTTCATAACACCCTTTTTGGTTTTATTATTTGCTATCTTCTTTCCTGTTTATTTTGATTGTTAACACATCATTTTGTTTAATCGACTTAGATCAGTGTAGATTGTAATAAGTCCTAGATATTGTAACTTGTATTTTATTTAGGAATGACTGGATTAATGGAAGAGTTTATTCGACTTGCAAAGACTGATAAGAAAGAAAAATTCATTGAAGCCAATAAAAATATCAACGCTCCAAAAAATCGATATAAAAATGTTTATCCGTATGACGATACTCGTGTTCGATTATCAAACCGACCTGGTATTGATGGAAGTGATTACATCAACGCAAATTACATTGACTCATATGCTTGTAAAGATATGTTTATTGCAACTCAAGCACCATTGGAAAGTACAATGGGTGATTTTTGGAGAATGATTTGGGAGCAAAATTGTGGAACTATTGTGATGCTTTCAAAAGAAATGGAAGGAGGGCAGGTACGTGTAAGAACTTTGTTTGGACGATTGGATATAAAGGATATAAAGGACAATAAGTTATGTTCAATGATTGTTAAAATTATGGTGATATACTAAGAAATACAATGGGGGGGAGGGTGAAACCGAAAGATATACATTTGAAGAAGTATAATCAGCGAGTAACGCTAACGCCTGCTCATTTTTTTTTTATTGTTCTAGGCAAAAGTGACTCCATATTGGCCACAAAAAACCTCATCAAAAGTTGAATATTTTATTATCGAACTTGCAAGTGTTACAACCTATGGTGATTATATTATCAGAGACCTCAAATTGACTAACACTGAGGTGAGCATGTTCTTATAGTTTTTCTCGCAAACGCAAATTACTTCTGTGATGTTTTTGTGAAGGTTTAAATTATTTTCTATAAACAACTAACAAATTCCTCGTTCTAGAAATTGAACTGGTATTAGAAAAACATTTGTGTCTGAAATGACTACTACTATTACGTTAGGGAGATTAAGCATGGGATAAATTTTGCGATTTTCACGAATTGTGGCCAAATTCGTGAAAATATCACTCCGCGAAAAGTTTCAAAAGAGGCAACTCGTGATATTTTTTACCAAAAAACCCACTAAACAAGTTTTTTTAGGTAAATATTGTTTAAAATTTAAGCAATTTGCGAAAATATGTCCACGTGAACCCAGACGAAATCTCGCTCGCGAAAATATCTCCACGCGAAAATTAATCTCCCTAAGCAGACTTGGGTGTGCATGAAGTATAGAAGGGAACGTTTTAACCGCGTGTAACAATACTTTTATTTATTTATTGATTCATTTATTAAGGCTTCTGCTTCACGTGAAGTAAAACAATTTCAATACACAACATGGCCAGATAGTGGTTCACCAGATTCAGGTGTTGGTATTGTTGAACTGATCGGTCAAGTACAAAAATGGAATGCTTCGATTAATAATAAAATTATCACAGTACATTGCAGGTGAGAAAGTCTTTAAATACCTTTATTTATGTTTTTAAAACCTGTCTTTGTGTGGATTCATAAGTGCTATAATTTTGGTTTCTATTGTAACTATTTTATTTTTTATATAGCGCGGGAGTTGGACGAACTGGAGTATTTATTGCATTGACAAATCTAATTGAACGTGTTAAAACTGAATCAGTAGTTGATGTCTACCAGACTATTAAAAAAATGAGACAACAACGAACTGCGATGGTGCAAGTTAGGGTAAGTTGAAGTAACGTTTTTTATCAGGCTTCTTGAAAGGTCTTATAAACATGTGTGGTATATAATTAATGCACCTTATTTTGAATTTGAAAGTTATGTGTAGCGTTTATAAGCAATGGTTTTGTTCATAGAAAGTTATGTGTAGTGTTTATAAGCAATTTTTTTGTTCATAGAAAGTCATGTGTAGCGTTTATATAAATGTAGAAATAAAGCTTTTTCAGAAAAATGAAATCCAAAACTTCGAAGTCTTTGATTTTTCTTTTAGGATCAATATGAGTTCATATTTCGGGCTCTTCAAGAATATCTGGATTCGTTCGATTTATATGCTAATTTTCGATAAGTATTCTGTTTCTTTTTTTAGTATACTAAAACTAATTATATTTTTTGTTCATTTTATAAGTAATGTATTCAAACGTATTCGTGACATTTTTATGTCAATATTTACAACAATTGTATTTGTGACATTCTTATGTCAATATCTATAACATTGGTAATGGTAACATGTAACTTGGATGATATTTCCCAGTGCTATTCATGGATATCATTTTCACTTTCTTGATAATTGAATATTATTTTGAAAATGTACTATCTACGACAAAATGTAGCCTAAACAAGATAAAATTTGTTATGTTATCGTAAGATCAGGTTACCTGAATCAGATGATTTATTTTTGCAAGGTAGGATAAGATATTTTCATCTTAACCAAACTGGAATCGTTTGGTTACATTCGATGAAACCTAAGAAATTATGTGTATATAAAACATGTGTTTAAATCTTTTTTCTAATCATTCTTTTAAATTATTTTTTTTCATATTTGCGCGATCCCACAAATATATACAGCTTTTTCACATCTTCAAGGTATTGAATATACAATATGTAACATATTTAAGAATTTTGCAGTCTTTCGAAGTGTTTAGCAAATTATACTGCGGACCTTGTGCATAGATGAATGATACTTCAGACCCTCTTGTGGAATCTTTCGCGTCTGGTGTTAGTTATTTTTTTATGAATATTTGTTGTTGTTGTTGTTATTTATATTTTCATGTATTATTTACTCTTGTTGTTTATTTACACATGAACATTGTGCATTCACGATATAGGTTGTCACTGATAATTCGACAATGCTCACCACACTTTTTTTTTATAAGAACAACTTTACAAGTGAGGCTGAACCTTTATGCAAAAGACAATAGGTCTATTGTTTAGAAGAATAGAGAAATAAGAACAAATTGAGGCTAAGCCAAAACTTCCTGGTTCTCATAAAAAAAGTGTACTTATATATTCACGAATATTAACTTGATATTTACCCATTAAGTAAACCTTCATTTTTGTAGTCAGTTACCCCCGGTAATTACTCATAATATGATCTTAATACTCTAGTATCCAGGGTGTACAAAAGTTGAAATAAAAACATAAGACATAGTTGAAATCTCTCTAAAAGAGTGAAGTTTCATAAAAAATAAATAAAATAAACACATGGGATCACTACACTGATTTACTGTACGTAATTGTTAGTAAGAAAGAAGATGGAAAAACTCAATTAGATATTTGAATTTGAATTTCACAAGACATGATAACGGACATGTGGAATTGAAACTCATGAATTGAATCACTACAAATACTATACTACATCACTTGTAAATTATTTGAATTCGTTCCTCTAATATAAAAGCCACTTCACATTTTTTGTTCTTCTCATAATTACTTTCTTATGACGCAAACATTTGGATATGTATAAGTATCTGTATATAGTAACATGATATTTAATTTGGTGTTAATGTTTATTTGGTTATATTTATATCTAAGTTTTTTAGTAACTTAGTGGATTATTTAAAAGTTATTTTTGCATTATTTACTTATTCGTGTATATTCTTACTCACTCTTATATTTATCTGAATATGGTATTAATGTTCACATGGTCAAGGTATAACTACAAATACTAAATGTGGAGGAGAGTTCTTTGAGCATAGATTCATGCTACTCCTCCACAAAATGTATTATCTCTTAAACACAGTCTTGATAGTTTGAGGTACATTTGAAATGAATTTCGTTGTCAGTTCTCATTCATTAATCAATCAGTGAGATGGTAAAGAGACTTGCGTAACAACTCGCTTCTCGTCGTTGTTTAGTGATATTTATACAATACTCTGCTTTCTGGAGCTCTTTATTAGTGTTGTACTGACCCCCTTCGATTTCTCAATATTCCTAAGAAATACTACCATATTTTTTAAGTGACCGAGGAATGTTTATCGTTTAATCAAAGGCAATATTGAAAATGTTGGGGAGAGAGGGGGGTGGGAGGGGGGGGGGGGGCACTAATGAA
>JAUELI010163239.1:0-11794 GCA_031471325.1 Catablema vesicarium
AAAAAATAACAAGATTTTGCACCGAACTCATTAAAAATAACAAGATTTTGCACTCACTTTTGAAAAAATATGGTAAATATTTCGTTGTCATTAACCAATCAAATTTGAGTATTTCGAAAAGCTAATGATAAGTGTAATTAATAATTATTAAACATAAGCTTGGCTCAGATTAAAAATAATTTCTATAACACCCTTCTTATGTAGGTAAACTGCTTTGATTATACCATAGACAAAGAAAATATTCAACAGAAACTTTTATTAATCTCTGCTATAAATATGTAAGAGTAAATATTGCAATTTGCACTTTCAAAAAAAAGTGGAAAATATAGAAGAAAAAAATAATTGAGGGAAAAATATGAATTTATTGGGAAGCCTGGGTACTAGGCTTCCCTGAAATAAGAAAATTGCTAACTTTTCAGAAAAACCTAATATTCAAAGTCTTGAGTCAATTCGAAATGTAACTTGTTTTAAGGGGGCTACGATGATAGTTCTTAAAGTCTTTTGGTGTTAGCTAATTTCAAAGTTAAATCTCTCAGAAAGAGGAACCTAGTTTATCAGCAAACATTTTTGTTGTTGTTGTTGTCGTTGATTATGAAATACTAAGGAATGTAAATAATGTTATTCATACAAAGGATTAATTGATTCAATAAATTGTATTTTGTTTTGATTGGTTTTACCAAAACAGTGCAGTGGGTTACACTAAGAGTAGTTTAAGTACTAATAAAAGATATCAATATTTTCCAGATTAGTTTGACCACACCATTATTCAAAACAACAATAATTATATCTTATTTATTTTGAAGATATGCTCCTTTTGTTGTTTTATTTTTTTATGTTTATACATAGTCACAAGACTATGGTTTATATTGCTTGCCAGAAGAGTTCTAAGAAAGTAGAACGTTTAGGTTTGTTTTTTCTGCTGACTTGCTGAGGTAAATTTGCAAATATTTTCGTTAACTTGGAATTAAGGATTATAATAGTATTGTTAAGGATACAGTGGACAGCTATGTATTGAAACTAAGGTGTGCTGCTGAAAGCTTGTAAACTCAAATTCTATTCCATGTATAAGCTCCCCTACATATTATGTCTGATAACTACTACTATGATTTGTACTAGTAATCGCATGACTTTGAGGGTAAGTTGGGATTATTAGCCGGAGTTTTATTTTGACGTTTTTGAGAACGTCAAAATGAAACGAGGGCTATTAATCCAAAATTGCACGAAAAAGTCATGCGATTCCTGGTTAATCGTTTTTTACTTTGGTTTTCGTACACGTTGCAGAAAATTTTCTCATAGATCGAGTCATGTTCGTGTATGAAGTCACTACACTGCACTGCAATGTTAAAACATAATATCCAAAACTACAATGTTTTTTTTTACGTTCGACGTCAAACGTTTGTTTTCAAAGTTATTTTTATTGTAAAAAGATGTCATTGCATTTTCTGCGAGATGATTACAGTTCAGCGGGCTGATTACAGCTAAGCGGGTCGATTATGGATTAATAGTGCCCTGTAAAGTACGGCTTATTGTATTGTGTTGTAATTAGGTATACGATTAAAGTAATTATATTGCAGATAATCTCATAATAATAGTTTAAAGTAAGAATAAATAATCATAGCCTGGAATAATGCTCGAACACCACAGTGATTATTTCAAACACTGAGTAGAAAACCATGTTTTAATATTTTTAACTTAATGGTGATCACTGGAAAATAAAAAGTTGTTTATAATTATTGTGTATGCTGTACGAATTTGATACCATAAAATGTTGTGGTTTTTACTTAAAGAATACTCCTTGTAAACTATCTTTTTTCTCTTCTTTTTTTGGAAAAATTCTCATTAACTGTATTTGTTTAATACCATTTTTGAATTGAACGAATTTAATAACATAATAAATTTTGCGATTTTTGCTTGAAAATACTCCTACACTATCTTCGTCTGTTGATTAGCATCAAGTCTTCTGTTGATTAGCATCAAGTGTTACATCAAGTGTTACACCTTTTTTTTGTGTTTTTTTGCAGAAATTCTCATGAACTGTATTTGTTTAATATCATTTTTGAATTGAACGAAATATTTTAACAATATATTATTTACAAGTTTCTTTATTGCATTTGACATACCAATGTTAATTAAGTTTGTTTGAGCCTTAAAAGACTGGTATACATACTTTAAGTCTATTGGGAAAGCATCATTGTTCTTAAAAATTTGTTTCTTCATTTTGCATTGGGTAAATATAATAGAATTGTACTCATAACAGTCAGTATTATAAAAATATAATATACATATGCATGTTTAAAATACTGCTTTTATCTGAAGTCTGTTTTTTTTTGTGACATTTTCTAAAGATTTCAAATTTATGAGGAATAATTTTTCTCAATACATCTTATAATTTGTATACAAAAGTCTATTTTTTATCTCAGTTGAGAATCATTGTATTTTCTATAAATTTCATATGACCAAAGCGTTCCAAGATTTATATAGCTAGAGGTTGAATGTTCAGTTGCATGTTATGTAGGTATTTAGAATAGCAACTGGATTTCTTGAGTTCTTAATGTTTTCTATAAAATTCTTGTGTTTTTGTTTATTTTCCAAGGGTTAAATTGGTCAAACAAGCTTCGTTAAGGAGTGATTTTTGAGATTCAGGCTACATAGCCAAAGTCTAAGTTCAAAACTCACTCCTCCAAATTCGACATTCTATAGTTATTTCAAACCTTGATTTTCATAACAGGATAATTGGATTTATAGATTATTGATATATTATTAGAAAGGCCAATTCAAACAACATTATTATTATAATTAAAAATACTAGTATTATTCTTAGTAAATGTAACAATGTCATACTAACTTTAACAATGCTGGAAATTAGTTATTCATTAGAAAAACGGGGAAAAAATACACAAATAATACTAAATGTTTTATTGTTCTAAAACCCAACCCTTCTATACAAAACAACACAATCAGTAAATTTTAATAATATTTTCTCTGTCGAAGCTTTTCTGAGTGGGTGTTGAGTAAGTGTCGATTTAAATAAATAGATAAATAGACGCTGGGTAGTTGCCATGATATTTACATGTTTTTTTTATTGTTATTCATTAAAAAAATGCATAATCCAACATTTTTTTTTTGTGCATATCTTTTTCCTCGTTGCTTATTCCCTAAAATGTAAAAACTTTAGAAAGCAATTTTGCACGCTTCAAAGATGTTGCAATGCCAATTTAATATACTCAATAGAATTTTGGGGTTTCCCCCTAGTATGTATATATTTTCTCCATAAACATACTGGCAGTCCACGATTTTACTGTGTCCGAAAAATTGAATCGGTGCTACAAATACATGAAAGAGTAGGTATAAAATTTGAGATCAATCAACAAGGAAATATAAACCAATTACTGAAACAAAGCGTAATTCCCTACGGTAATTTAAGTGTTTGTAACACAGATTCGAATTTATACACACAAAATGTAATTTTACGTTAAAATCTGACATAAAATCGTGCGTTGAACCTTTTGTATGCCCATTAAAACTGACTATTAAAATCACAACTCATGCTTAGAAAACTGACAGTAACATAAAGTAGGGAATAGAAAATTATTGTAATTTAATAAAGTCCAAATTCATGACTAATAATTACCTTGAAGTATAATTCCGAATTAGGATATATTTAATCAAAACATTTAGATTGTTGAATATGTTTCAATAAAATTAGTGACAAGAACTTGGGTTTTTTTTCAGACTTTTCCATTCATATCATGAAAAAAAAAAGATTTTAATGAACATGTGACTCTAAAATAAATATCCTTAGAAAAAGATAGAATTGCTGAACTTACCATTGCAAGATTTTTCGTATGAATGAACTTTGAATTAAGTATTAGATATGGATATTTTACTAATTTTGACAATTTGTGCTATAATCATGGCAACTATAATTTCTGGGAGGTAGTGACCCATTTTGTTTGTTTATTTTGCCCAGGTGAATTTTTGAGATATTAGTACAGGCTTGGTGATGAAAGGCATGCGATCGTATGTGCACGCCTCTGTGAAAAGAGAAGGAGTGTGTCTTATTGCATGCCTATGTTTTGTAAAGTAGTACTCTTCATATTTTTTCTTCAAATCATAATCGTTTTCTTATTAATCAAGTTTTATTGTTATGTTTATATCATGTTTAAATTACTTCAATCGGAATGAAACATATTCTTTTTAACGTAGTTAACTATTTGAAACTATTTGTTATTTTCATGCATGTGAAAGTTTTATTATGTTCACGTTCACATGCAAATTATTTGAAAATAACATTAGAACAACACAACATTCTGTTTACTGTGGTTTTTATTTTTGAGAAAACAAGACTTTGAACAATTCTCGGCAAGCAGAAAACCTCTCTCTGAGTCATGCAAAAACTAAACGTTGTTCTAGTGTTAATTTGCTAACTTTGAACAGGTTGGGATCTCCTAATTATTTCTGAATGATCTACATGTGTTTTTCGTATAATAATATTTTGATCTGTCATGTTTATTTATAACATTTCAATGGGTCTATAATTCCGGAGTCTTATAATGTATCGTATAATGTTTCACTTATATAAATATACTGAATTAATTATACAAAAGTGTACGTTGCGCTCGCAAAAAAACAAACAGAAGTGAAACGAATTATGTCATGCTTATTATAAACAGTGGGTAAATTTTAAATAAGTTAACTAAGGTTTTAATAATCATTGTGCTAACAGAAGTTGAACAAAGCTTGTTTGGTCTTGTGTTTGGGGTTCACAAGCAGTATATGGCCAGTACAACATCCCCTGTTGGCGCCATTTCTAATTATGCAGCATAATTAACGAAAGCACGACTCTCAGGAGTCAGGCGTGCAAAATTTTTTAGAAATGACCGCACGCTCCATTATAAAGAGGAGTGCGAACCACCACCATACTCCTGCCTAAATACTCATCACCAGTACCTTAAAATGTTGTTTTTGTTTCATAACTGTTGGAAGGTCAGAATTCAGATGTAATGAATCTTCTTGAGATATTTAAACAAAAACACAACATACCTGTATTGATAAATGTTCTATTTCATTGTTCTCTCTTTGTAAGTTTTCCATTTCATTGTTTTGTCCTTGTAAGTTTTCCATTTCATTGTTCAGTCCTTGTAAATGTTCAATTTCGTTGTTCTCTCTTTGTAAGTTTTCCATTTCATTGTTCTGTCCTTGTAAATGTTCCATTTCATTGTTTTGTCCTTGTAAGTTTTCTATTTCATTGTTCAGTCCTTGTAAATGTTCAATTTCGTTGTTCTCTCTTTGTAAGTTTTCCATTTCATTATTTAGTCCTTTGTAAGTCTTTCTGCAACAACTTTGAAAAAGTATATGTTTCAAATGATACGAATATACGTTTTAAATCATGCTTTATTGTTTCCGTTGTCAAACTTCAATCAAACTTACACTTGAGAATAAATAACAAACATTACTTTCAAAATCTTTAACCAAGTCAACTTAAGTGTTTGAATTCAAAAATACCACAAATTTTCCAGTAAAAATTTCTATATTAAAACACATGTGATTGTAAAGCGTTTTTTCGTTATATTCTGTCACATTTATTCATTTAATTTTTAATATTATTTATTTCTGTTAATCTGATGATACCTGATCAGAAAATAATTCAAATACAAGCAGTTTTTTGTTTGTTTTTGTTGTGTCTGGAAATTGAGAGGAAATTATTTAAAGAGTTTTGTTTGACGGCTCAAAAAATATATAAAAAATGTGATTTCGGAGAATATCAAATAAATCAAAAACTAGAATGAAGCAAAATTTTTGGCACAGTTTGCTGCATCAAAGCAAAATTGTGGAGAGTAGGAGCTCGTTAAAAAAAAAAATTAATAAAAAAAACTCAATTAAGTTTTAGATTGAGGTCTTTTTCCATCTAACAAAAATTATTTGCTAAAAATAAATAGTTTTGACACATTTTATAATTATACTCAATACAACGTGATTTTAATTATTTTCAATAAACAAATAATTTTGAGTCATTGAAAATTATATGAGTCATTGAAAATAATTGAAAAGTAAGAATGAACAATAAATAAAATGTATAATTCTGTGATGGAGATTTCTGTATCCTCCATGATTTTTTAGTGTTAACGGACGTTAAAGGGTTTTCTATTTTAAATATTAATTTATGATTAAATGTCCTTTTCCTTGCCAGCATGGCTCAGATGATTTTTCTGGAATAAAACTAGACAAAAGACTTGGATGTCCTTCCTAACAGTATTCATCAAAAGATGGATCTAGTCCTGAGAATTAACCCTAATTTTCTTTCAAGTGGCACAACCCACTGCTTTAATTTGGGGGTTTAGCCTGTCCTAGATGGATGCCTTACTGGACTAAAGGGCTGACCCTAACAAACAACAGAGTAAATGTTATTCTATAAAGAAGAATATCAGGCGGGATAGGTAACATTTTCTCTCTGCAATGTGGCCAATAGAAATATAATAAATATTCTTAAAGTATGAGTTTTTATTTGATATAATTATAAAAAGCCTATAAAATGTAATATAAGGTTTTAGTGTACAATGTTCAAAATAAAAATAAATAATCACTTTATAAATGAAATTTTTGAGCATTGATTATTTCAAATATTTTGAACACATTATAGACAGTTGTACTTAATTACAATAATTTATGATGTTACAGTTATTTTTACATTTTCACAATCTTTTATTTACACTAGGTAAGCCATACAAGAGCAAACTTGTTTACAGTATACTAATATCTGAGGTCTTTGAAAAAGGATTATTTTGCCACCAACGCTGATCCATGCTCAACTAAACAAACGTTCCCTATTTTCCATAAAGGAGCTACTAGCCAAGGAAAATGTTTATTATCTGCAATGATGATTTTGTTTTAATCAACATGGAAGTAGCAAACTCGTCTTTCTTCTCTTAAGTTGTTATACAAGTGGAGTATGTAACTCTTGTCATTATTTGGCTAATATCAAAGAAAAATAATAAAACTCTTCTTTTCACAAAATAAAGAATAGAATGTTAATGCATTTTGATCAAGTCTTACTACTTACCAATAATAGTATTATTATATGCATTGTCAAAATATCTGTTAATACCAAATGTGGAGGAGGAATCTTAAGGTTATGTAGTCTGAATTTATGCTTCAAAAATCTCTCCTTCACCAAGCTTGTTTTAACTAATTTAACTAATTTCAACCCTTGATATGTTCCTGTTTAAAAGCTTAATTCAGTAAAACAAAATATAATATAATTGCTAAACTTACCATTACAAGATTTTGTGGAATATAAGAGAACAGGTTACTTGTTAAAACTTTTTCTTTTGGACCGGTTTGTCCTTCTTCCTAAAAAAATGTAGGGTAGAGTGGGTAGGTAGGGTAGAAAAGGAGAATGTAGACCAAGTTGTTAAAAATGTGACTCCAATTTAGTATTAAGATTGTAAAATTAATTGTAGAAAACACCTAACAGTTTTTATTTGCCAATAAGATTTTTGTAACATACCATTTACTAGTCTGTTTCTTTGTGACTCAATTTCATTGTCCATCATGAAGTTATATGTACTTGTGAACTGAGAATAATTATATAATGCGCAAATGCTGTTCATCCAAAATTAACATTAAAATAGAACTGACTGAATATAAACAGTGGTAAACATTAAGTAATCAGAAATATCCAATAGATAATAGTCAGATGAGGTGTGTATTAAAATTTGCAAAATGCTTTTTTTAATGCCTAGTTACCATCACAAAATAAACAGTAGTAAACATTATTATACTTTCCACCCATAAGCAGTTTATAATAATGATATAATTATCTGAAATATGTAAAATGTCTCTATTTATCTTAGTTTCACTAAAAGTTCAATCTGTTAATCTAAAGAATGCTATTTTTTAATTGTCTGATTGTGAGCACTCATATTTTGATATTCCATCATGAATGTATTCACCTCCTCTCTCATTAATAACTTATAATTTAAATTTATATCAATATCATATTTCATTATAAAACACACATATTAATGTGCACAAGGTAGAAAAACACACATATTAGCTGTTCTAATTCTCCTACTCAATACCTATTCCTGATTTGAGATGACTTAGAAAACTTGTTTCAGAACAGCTTCATTTAAAGAGAAATGATCATTTTGCTACTTGAGGATAACAGGGGGGTCTTCATCGTCAAAAAATTGAATATTTTTTTCTTAAAGTTTTATATGAATTACGATAAAATTACGATAAAAAGAAGTAGCCAAAAAATCACAAAATGAAAAGTATACCATATTATAGCTCTATTCAAGGTCTTTTTGCCAATATATTCTTTGTTGGGGTAAAAACGAACGCTTCTTACCGAAAATTACTCATAAAAAAAAACATACTCAAAGACCCCCCTGTATCCTCAAACTGTTTTAAGTATAATTATTTTATGATTTTTGCAATTGACCCAACCAATCAATTTAACAGCTCAAATTCCCAACCAAAATACTTCATGTCGGTAAAATCTGTTTATTTTTCGTCTTTTAATTTGAATACTTTTTTTAAGGTGGCTTGCTTCCCTTAAACGTACTGTAGAAAATAGCAATTATTTTTCGTAGAAAAATGTACTTTTTCTATTAATTTTTATCAATACTTGTAGGTAATACTCTGGTAGTAAAAGAATCTTTTTTTTTTTTTACCTGGATAATCACCTGTTCATAAAAGCAAATTGAAGTCACTATAACTTTCGCTTCTTAAAAAAGCGATAAAGTTCCAAGAAAATCTTTTTTCTAGTAATTTTTGGTACCTGCCCACTTTACTCTGTATTCTGAAGATTAGGGTGTCTCATTTCTTTTTGAAGTTTTAGTTTGGAAGATATAGCATTTTTACCCCTTTACCAGCATAAATTTTTATAACTAACCCAACAAAAACATCCATATTGATTTATCTAAACTCTCCAAAGAAAATCGTGGACACTCTTTTTTAACAAATAGATTGATCTATCTTTTACATAGCATGGAAATTTTAAAGAAAACCTCTGATGGAACTTCATCACTCTGGGCATAGAATTTTTTTAATTATTTTCTCAAGCACACAATAACGTGAATTAAAATGCTAAAATGTCTGTTGAAATGTATGATATAAAGTCGATAAATTGTATTTTATCTAGTAATTATTATCTAGTAATTACTCAAGTAAAGTAATAATCTTCAATTTTTACACATTTTTAACATGGAATAGAAATGTAACTAATTTGAAGTTTCACAAGCCACCTTAAGGTAAACCTTGAGTATGAAAAAGTATGTTATACAATTTTACTCATTGTGTCAAAAATAATTACTTTTTTCAAATATTTTAGATGGAAAGATGAGATTGTAATCTACAACTTCATTGTTCTATTTGTTTTTTTATATTCATTGTATTCCAGGAAAAAATGCATAAAAAAACGATAAATATCTACAAAAAAATCATTCGAGCTCCAACTCTCCTCCATTTTGCTTTTTTCAATGTTTTTCTTTGCGTATATCACAAGTAACATGTGCTCAAACAAACATTGTGCGGAACTTTTTACTTAAGGTTACTTAAGATATACCTATCTTTGAGCATAAAATACTCCAATAAATCCAAATAATTTTATATTAAAACTATATGTATTTTCAATGGCAAAAGATTGATCTTTCCAAAAATATCAAAAATCAACATGTCTCTTTTAAAATTTCTCAAGCACCAAAAGTTTACGACCGTTTTTCTTTAATTAAAGTGCATGTAAAAGAGCTTACTTTGGTTTAAAAATTTTTGCCTCAGTTTACGTTTTAATACCTTCATTCAAATTTTATGATAAAAAATGTCCAATTTTTTTTTTATATATCTTCTAAAAACATAACTTATCACGTTGAAGACAATATTTTTAAAACAACGTTATTAATTCATAAAATGAGGCAATCTATTTTAGCCACGTGCTTCACCTTCCGGATACAATTATTTTGACGTCAATACCGTTATTATTCTTGGTGCTTGACACGATTTAATGTCGTTAATTGTTGTCAAAAGTCGTTAAAAATCATTTTAAGATACAGCGATTGACAGATTTAATAGCTGACGAACAGACTTTCCCAGTTTTTAGGGAAATTACAAATAATTTGAAAATTCTGACTTGATCATGAGTAAGAGAATCTTTGACTTGTTTGGTAGTGGTTAATTTTCATTTTTCACCTTAATTCTAGTTTTTAATTTATTTGATATTATTTGAAATCACGTTTTTTATTTCCAATCACTCAAACAAAGCTCTAATTATCTCAACAACCAATCAAAATTTAGAACTTTCTGCACACCGTTATGAGCATGTTGAAATAATCTTGCTCGTGTTAAATTTTTAAAGGCAACATACAATTTTATAAGAATTTGGAGCTTTTTTGCTGCAACTCCTATGTCTTGCTGGGGAAAGACTATTTTTTTTGAATAATATTACTTTGCCTTTAAACTATTCATCAAAGATCGTTTGTTTTTACACATTTTTTAAATATGCCGACAATAATCTTTCTTTTGTTTTCTGTTTTATTATGTTATCTTTTTAAACTTGTAAACAATATTTGCACATTAATTTAAAGAGCTTGTTAAACATAACGTTTTTTTTAGGTGAATAATAAAGATGAGAATATAACAAGATAATCTAGCTTCCTGGAACTCAAATTTTTGTATTTCTTACATTTATATGGTTTCTTATGAACTTTTGAAGTGTTCCAAATTGTTTTTTCTAGTTTTCAAAATTTACGATCTCAAAGGTTTACACACACCTTAAATGCACCACAGAATATTTTTTAGCTGGATTGCCTTTAGAGAATGGATTAAATTTTACGCTATTTTCAAGGGAAGTTCAGATCAATGAGAACACATTAAAATTATTCAATCTACCTCTATTTCTTTGAAGAATAAAGTACCTCTATTTACCAGTCATGATACCATAACTATAAATAGAGGCATTTTGAAAATGTTGATATTTTATTAAAAAATTGTAAACAACATTGAAAAAATATAAACAAATTCTTGTGTAAGTATTTTTTTTTCTAAACCAAAAGGGTTGAGACTAAACTTCTAGACACAGTTGAGATGTTTTGACTACTTTTGCCTTTTCATTAAAAATATCATTCTATTTTGAAATAATGCTCCACTGTCTGTCAGAAATGATAAGTGATGTTTTCAAAACTCCCTAACATTATATGGGGCGTCCTTGTCGACGTCATAAGGACATTTATGTACCATTTGGATACTACCTATGTACCTACCTCTTTTTATTAAACCTTCGTTTGTGTAGCTCTACCCCCTGATTTTTTTTGCTTTTGTTTTATTAATAAAAAAAAATTTACTTTTCCCGGGGGATTATTTGTGAAGGATTACCATTATGACAATGTTTTATGCACCCTGGATACCCCAAGTATTTTCCTAATGTTTGAGAAATTTCAAAACTACTTAGTTCTCAAGTATGTTAAAGATAATTTGCTTGATTGCTTGATTGCTTGATTGATTGATTCTATCTTCTATCTATCGTGTTAAAATGACCAAAATAAAATGAAGTTTGAGACCTAATACTATTGGCTTAATACCACTGCTTAGGGAAAGAATAGTATACAACTATTGCAAGACTAAAGGCTGTTTTCCACTTACAGAAAATTTTCCGCGGACAAGAACGGAAAATTTTCTGTAGTCAATTTCCACTTCTTTTTTTGTTCAATTCCCAAAGTAAAAAAAGGTTAATTAATTTAATGCGTAAAACCATTTTTTATCTCTCTTGAGATCTGTTTTATGTTTTAAAATTATT
>JAUELI010163350.1:0-11239 GCA_031471325.1 Catablema vesicarium
ACACTGTCATAGAATTTCTATCATTGCTACACTAACTTAACCACTAACTTTAGATTAACGTTGAAATTTAACCGCGTAAATCGGTATAATATCGGGCAATCGGGATTAAATTACAACCTCGTTCCAGGGCTTTAGTAGGCTAGCCCCACAGGAAATGGCTTTTCCACCTAAAAATCATGAAAATCAACCTCATTTTCAGCTAAACCACCTATATACCATTAGAAGCTCCTGAAAAACTATGTAGAAGACATTCAAGCGAGTTTAATCATTTTCTGCTTGGTTTTTGAATAAAATAAGATTTTGCTTTTTTTGATACAATTAAGGTAAAAATGAAAACTCTGCCTATATCATAATGAGCATTTCTGCCAAGTTTCATAACTATATTATTTTTATCTGTGACAATCCTTTTTTTGTTGCTTTAACTACTTTGTAAAAATGTAAAAAAAAACAGTTTCCAATTAATAGCAGCCACTTTTTAATAGCAGTTGAGAATCTTTATAATCAAACACAGAACAATAACAATATTCTTTTATGGGCATAGGCAACCCACCCAAACCCATCCAAATCCATCCAAACCCACTCTCTTTTTCCTTGGTTCATCATACCAGCAATAACATTTTTAGAATATTTTATTCTCGAAAATACTTTGTTTCAGTAGTTATTTAAAACTTACTGTAACCCTAACATGCGAAGTGCTAGCGATAGTATCACCAAATTTTGCCTTCTTTAAACGGAAACCTGTTAGTGTTATGGACAAATTTGCACGTAGGTTATTTCCTTCTACATGCACTACGATATAAGGATAAGAAGCGACAACCTTTCGCTATATAGAAACGGTACCATAGAAACAGTACAAGGGTTGTGGATAAGGCTTTCTCTACCCCTTACATTTCTTGATCATTCTCCTGAAAATTGACAAACGAATGCGCTTAAAAATATAGGAAATAAGACCGTATCTAGAATAGTCTATAGAATATCTATAATATTTCTTAGCAAATTTATAAAAAATTACCAAGGAGGAGGACACTTTTAATAGTGTAATTATTTTTCTAAATTATTAATAAATTAAAAGACGAAGGAGACTTATCCAGGATTACGTCAAGAGTAGCAAAGGATTGTGGTTTATCAAAACAATCATTTTTTTTCTAAACGAGGCTTGTCACTTTGGCAGCGCCAGTTCGAACGCGCCCGCCATTTTGTTGTTGTTGGTTTCAAGTCAGGAAAGGAAGTTCACCTTGGCGACAGCAAGTGTAGTCCTGACGACAGATTCGATTTCATACCCAGGATTTTGTAGGTATGTCCACTATAATGGTTTCTTTCTCCTTGCTTGTAAGGAGTGTTTGTTGGATTAACGTTATGTGTTACTTCTTCGATTCTCCGAGTATATTCGTATCGCTGTAAAAGTATTTTCCAATTTTCTCATTTGTTTAGCTATAATTTCAAAGCCAGCAATATCTTCTAGAGGTGTTGTTTATTCAAAGAATATGAAGACATTTTATTTTAAACTTGAAGTTATTTGAGTAGTGTAAAAAAGAAGGTGAAGCGTGCTTTGTCCATGCAAGCCATTACTTCTCTCAGAAGTTAGGGTTTGGTGAACAAAACAGGCAAAAATGTAAGTCATGTTAGCTAGCTAGCTTGGTGAGTCTATATTTGTTTAACTTCAATCTGTTCTTCACTGACCTGTGTTGTGTTGTTGTGTTATATATGTGTAGCTTTAAAATGATGAGTTATGGTGATGTAGCTGCATTCTTTTAAAATGAATAACATAACATCATCTCTCAATAAATTAACATTTGAAACATACATAGGCAGCAATCACACAATAAAATACCCTTTCGGAGTTACGCCGCCACTATGATAATGTAATCACTCTGGGGGTGCAGGTTTTAGGTGACAGCATGCCGAAATATGCAGAATATATGAAAATAGATGTGAATTTGGCCAAATGATCACACACAATGGCTTATGACATGCATAGTGGTCACACCTGAATATAACATTTATCTATCATTATCTAAAACTTTTTTGTAAAATCTACCAGAAAATATGCGGTTCGCACTTTGTTGGATCGATTTAAAAAAGTTATAAATAACTCAAAAACAATTTAAAAAGTAGCTAAGACATAAAATTAGAAGAAAATAGTGCAGAAAATGAGTTTAAAAATATTGAAAATATTTAATGGTGGCGTAACTCCAAAAATAGTCTTTAATACTGGTTCACTTCAAAAACTAAAGACAAATTAGTGACTAAAAAGTATTATTCCCGATATTTTGGCTGTGATTGTTGCAATATTGCAAGGTGAGAGTAAGAAATTTTTCGATTGTTTGAATAAATTACCCTAATGCTTTAATAAACGCCTGGGGTGTTTATTAAATTTTTCAACTTTTAGGGGGGGGGGGGGTGTCTATTCGAGGGGGCGTTTAATAAATTTTTGTAAGTTTGTCCCTTTTTCAGGATTGCAGTAAGTAAAGAAAAATTCAAAATATAGAGCTTATAACACATACAATAAAATTTCTCGAAATGTTTCGAAATTCATTAAATCCAAAAATGCCCTACCCCTCGGTTTTTCTACCTTGTGGATTATTTTCGCGAGTTTGGCCTAAATTCGTGAAAATAAGTCTTTGCGAA
This sequence comes from Catablema vesicarium, assembly GCA_031471325.1. NCBI lineage: Eukaryota > Metazoa > Cnidaria > Hydrozoa > Anthoathecata > Pandeidae > Catablema > Catablema vesicarium. The sequence goes on from JAUELI010163350.1 coordinate 2,629, forward strand.
AATTTTGTATATCATCAATTTGCGAAAATAATTACTCGCAAAAATTTTAAAAATTGCCGATTCATGAAAATAAGTCATCGCGAAATTTTGAGAAATGACATTTTCTTTGTTGTTTTTGTTGAAACATAGGAAAGAAAAAAAAAATCTCCCACTGCTTATTTCACTACATAGGTCAGTCACCTTATTTCCTCAAAACCCTCAAATTTGACAAAATAACTCTTTGCAAAAGCTGTAAAATTTATAATTCGCGAAAATAAATCCTCACAAAATGGAAGTACTCAAGAAAATTAATCCACTCAAGGTTTTATAGCATTTCATTATTGTTTGGAATTTCTAGCTTGCTGGAAGTAACTTTAGCGGTAGGTAACTTCGCGTTTCACAATTATTCTAAAATTTGAGGTATGAACTATTGCGCACACAAGTCTTTTTCGAGGATCAACTCTCAGGTTTCTCTAATTTTCCTTATTTTTTGTGAGAATTTTACTAAAAACAAATTTTATAAATAGCCAAAAATACCAAATTGAAATTTATATTCATTTTTTCCGAAAAATAAAAAACATTATTTTTCTTATTTGTTTAGTTTTCCTCCTTTACCAATAAATAATTCTCCTAATTTAGAGAGGATAACCTTTGCGGTTGGAAGATTCGCTCAAGTATCACGTTTCGTGGTACAAACTTTCCTGAATTACTTTAATCGGAGAAAGTATTGCGAGAGAAACTTTCTTGGATTTTCGGCATTTTCGCGAAAGTTTGTCTCGCGAACTTTCTAAAAATTTCAATTCGCGAAAGTTTATCCACGCAAAATTTTTCAGATTGTCCATTCGCGAAAGTTTATTCAGTTCCTTTTTATATTTCAGCAAAAAAAAAAGAAAAAAGAGTACTTTCTTTTGTTTATTCCCTCTTTCATGAGACAAAAAATTTAATTCAGCGAAAGTTTATTCCTTTTTGGACTCACGAAAGTTTCTCTCGCAATTCTTTCTCTGATTAAAGTAGGCCAAAATACACAAAAACCGCAAAAGTTTCTCTCAGCGAAAGTATACTATAGCCCTAAATTTTATTTTTATTTTTGAGAATTTTATGCCCTTTAATTTACGCCCTACAGTCGTGGTGATATTTTTTTTGCGCTATAAAAACAGAAATAATAATAAACTCAACAGTTTTTTTTTATTGTAAATCTCTAAAGATGACAAAACATAATAGTACATTATATTTTGTTTAACAATGTAAGGATAAAAAGATTTTCCAAAATTTATGCTTTTTGTTAGCGAAAAAAGTTGATAATGTCATCAGGCACTAACAGTACACAATCAGATTTTTTTGGTCACTTTTTGTGTTTACCAAGCTTGGTGACCATATCATCAGTAATCAGGAAAATTTAATAGTGGGGCATTTTTGCACCGCAAAGTCTGTTTCTTAGAAAAGGTTTTGTGTGGCTTGTAATGAATTACAGTACTGTACAAATTCCAATTAAAATATTAGTGTCCTTGAATAATTATTTTTAGAACCTTTTAGTTTTGTAGGCTTTTTGTATGATTTTGTAACACAAATTGCAAACCTTTAATTTAAACCATGAATATAAATGATATATTTTTTACACAATTGTCTGATAACAAAATGGAATAATTTGAGTACTTTTTTCATAGAAACAGTAACATTTTGATTATGTATCTTGTGTATCAACCCAAATTCATCTAGTATTGAAAACAAAAACACAGAAATTTCCTTTTAAACTAGTGTTAAAATTGTATATGGTTGGTTGATTTCTATATTGTGGTCAATTTATGCACTTACGTAAAAGTTTATAACCTCTGTAAGCATATTACTTTAAAAGTAATCTTTCATTAAAAATGCTTTATATGCGTATTACTGTACTTTTAAAGTATTTTTTATCAAGAATGCTTCATGCAGAGAAGATTCATCTAACGAATTGTTCTAATAAAATAATTTTCTATAAGTTTTTTCTCTTAGTCATGCTCGAAGACTTCCCTATATCCTTAACAACATGGCTCAATGACAACAAAACAAAGTTGTTCAAGAAATTAAATACTTTGAAAAATCTGAGTTCAATAAATATAAAGTGAATTCAATAGTTTTTTAGAAACTTTAAAACGATGAGTTAAAACACCCCAAGTGAGTTGAATATACTCAAAAAGCAGTAAAAAACACTCAAAAATGTTTTAAAACCTGACACCCCATGCCTATTGTATTTCTTCTTGAAAGTTTCTTTGAACATGAAAATATGATCAGACTCAAACTGAGGTGGTGTTAATGCAGACTAGGTTTATAGGTTTATCAAGCCACACAATCTTGCATAACCTCCCTATATAGTCCTAGACATAGTGGTGTGGTAGTTCTATTTTTGCTTCTTTTTGTTCAAAGATGTTGATAAGAATTTTTTTTATAAAAAGTTACAATATTATGTAATGTGATTATATTAGATTAAAGACGAATATAAAAGATAATGTTAATATAAGTTTGGTTTATATAACTTAATCTGCTTCTGAAAGTTTATAAAAGATCTTAACCTGTTAACAATATGCAGCTAGTCTGTAGAGGTCAAATTTAAGGATCAATATATTCAGGACTTCTAAGCTACTTGGTAAAGGTCAAGTTAAAAATTCAATCTTCAAGGAAAATAACATTACTTACTAAATCAAAATTACAGTACAACTACAAATACAATAAAAACATCTTCTACAACTTCTTTAGAATCAGTATGTGATATAATCTGAATTTAAGGAAAAGTGAATCTATAAACTAACTTTTAAAACCATAACATTATTTATTTTCAGCTTCTGATCCTAATTTAAGAATACACGATGGATTTGAAAAATGGTACTGGTCTGTCATCAAATAGTCAAATAAAAACAAATGTTCCTATTGCAAATATTCTTACAGCTGGTACATCACGAATGTCTAATCAAATAAATAAAATCACTTTACCATCATCTATTTCATTGCAAAAAATTGCATCTTTACCATCATTGGCTGCTGGGTTAATGTCCCCGGCTGCTGTGGCTAAAGCTGCTTTATCATCAAAACCAACAAGCTCACCAGTACATCAACCTAGCATTGCCCACCAACTGTCTTTGATCAACTCCTCTCAACCAAATACTAACATACTGATCAAGACAACAAAAACAAACAGTAGTGGTCAACCCACATATGTTGCTATCAGTATTCCATCACAAGCTACAACAAGCACTGGTCAACGTCAGGTGATCCCGTTAGCTATTCATCAATTAAAGATCAAACAGCCTACCTTCACAGCAGATAGAGATCATATTCCAACATTACCATCAAGTAGTATGATGCATGTGAAATCAGATCTGGATGTCAAGAGTAGCAGTGGAGGTGAACTAGACAGTTGCATTTGGAAAAATATTTATGATAAATTTTCTTAATATTTTGTGGTTTATTTAATTGACATAGTTTAGTTGACATAAATATTAATATAAATTATTATTTATGTTTTATTATTGAGAATTTTTGTACATTTTTTTTTTTGTATATGAGCAAAAATGCAAGTTTTTTCTTATGTGCCTCATATGTTGGTTTTGAATTTGGTTTAATCTACATGTGTTATCAGAACTCTAACAACAAAAAGAAAATACAAGGGTATTTATAAAAAGTATCTCAAGACTAGCAAATTAGAAAATCTTTGTTTTTTTATTTTCAGGTTACAGTTCCGGTGAACATCAAAGTTATGGCTCAAGTCAATCTTCTCATACAATGTAAGTGCTTAGATTTCATAACCATATTTAGAATTGATGTAGGAACGGTTTCCATAGTACTCATTAACTTATTTTCTCTAAAGCCGAATTACTGCTGACAGCTGCAAATTTTCAGAATTTTCAAAAAACAAATTGTGTATTTTATATAGATTAGGAGGCCTATATATCTCTAATTTAATGATGACGTAATATCTGTCTTGCAAAATCACTGGTATAAATTAACGAACCTACAGTACTGTATCTTGGAAGAGTTGTTGCAATGAAAGAGACAGATGTAGTTATTATGTTATATAACATAATTGATATTTTAATTGTTCTGTAAATTGTTTTGTGTCATTAAAATATATATATTTATTTTTTCGATTTTCTTTATGCCTTTCACAGTACAATAAGGAGCCGTACATTGATGACGTCCACAAAAAGTTGTGAATTTTTTGACCTCTAAGCAGATAATATCTCTTTGATATTGTCTTTGCAAGAATCAATTTTTGGTTTTTAGAAGCATTGAACTTGGTTATGTTTCGTTTGATTGTTTTTAAAGAAGTAACAATATATTTTCCAGAACACTCCGTTCACTGGATTTGAACATTTACAACCGAGTGATTGTGTATGTGCTTTTAGGTTTTTGTAAAATAATAATAATAATGTGTTTGTATTGTCTATATTTCTAACTCGATGTTATTAGAGCTTGTTGTTGATGAGCGATTTGTTGTTCGTGATCCTCGAATGCATACCAGTAACGATCTAATTAGGGCAAAGTTTAGCTTTGTTCGTAACCAGTTTGTCACTATTGACTTATCGACGTTACATTTGATCGCAATCAATAAACTTAACCTTGAAATGAACATTTTGCATTCACTTCCCATACCACCAGTAGCGCTAAAATCGAGAGGTGTGAAAGTACCTTGATCCACTTTAAGGATTCTTTGCATATAATGGTTTTTCTTTTCACTTTCGTTCACAGCATTGCTTTAATGACTTTTTGATATCGTTTAGCGTTAGGTGCAAAAACTCTGATATCAAAAAAGGCTTTCTGACCAGTTATCCAAAAGCCACAAGCACTGACTGTTGTCAAGACGTACTTCGTCGTTAATTTTTGCTGTCTTGTTTAGGGTTTCTTTTTCACCATTTAGAGTTAGTAAATTTGGTTCGATTTCAACATCTTAACAGACTTCAGCTAAAAGATTTCCTGTTATATCTCTTATTTCGTTATGCTGCAACGTCACAAATCCACCTTTTTGCATGATAATGCATGTTGTACATCAAATTTTGCACTACATGTACTTATAGTTGGTAGTCCCGGAATATTCCAGTCGTATCGTAATCTTAATGTTGTCCCAAAACTGTTGTTTATTAAGTGTGTAATTAAATTCTTTAAGTGGTACTGTACTTAACCAGGTCGATTCGTTTGATTGTTTGTGTTTTTTGATCTTGACAATAGCAAAGAGAAGTTCTCTAGACAATCATTTTTGTTATATTCCCAGTGAACTAACAATTAGTGTGAAGTGTAACAAGCATTACAGTTTGCTGTTGAAGTTCATTTTCATGTTCATGTTTAAAAGAGCGCTATATTTATTTGGAATTTCAGAATTGAGTTGGCTCAAGTCCTTGAATGATTATTTGGCAAACCTTTCTATGACTAGTTCTGTCAAAATATAATTTCATGCCATCCAGCTAAAGAAAACATCAAAAAAGTTTGATAAATTTTCGCAAATCGTTCTTCAGCGGTGCAGAGCTCATTTGGCAGAAACACAAGAAAATGTATATTTCTAGGTTGATTTTCATTTTGGTTCATTTTGGGGTTGTGTCGTTTGTTTCTAACATGAACTCAGACCATTTACACCAAATAAAAAACCTTTGATTTGGCACACTGACTAAATTAATTATGTTGAATTAGATGGTACTAATTGTATTTTTTATTATACAAATGACGTCGTCATTTAGGCCAATTTAGGCCCAAATATTGAAAAATGCTCTAATTTTAATGAAAATTGGCACACTGACAAAATTAATGATGCTGAATAAGATGGTATCAATTGAACTTTTAATTTCACAAATGACGTCAGAATTTAGGCAAATTTAGGACCAAAAAAAATATGCTGGATAAGAGGTTACTAATCAAATTTTTAATTTTTCAAGTGACGTCATAATTTAGTCCAATTTTGGCAATTTTGGCCCAAAAAATTGAAAAATGCTCTGATTTTCATGAGATTTTGGGCACAATAACTAAATAATTGTACTAAACAAGATGGCACTAATTTAATTTTTAAATCACACTTGACGAAGGAGTGAGATTTGTTGGGACGTAACGCTATCTGTCTATCTGTCAGCAACTTTTCGCAAAAATGACGTAATGAAATATTAATAGTTTCTTAAAAATGGCGCATCGCAAGCGAGGTAAAGTTTACTGGAAAAATAAGAAAAAACAGGCTTTGAAATAAAATGTACATAAGTCAAGCAAATTGCGGGATAAGGAATTCAAACTTTGGAAGAAATTAAATTTCATTTGTTAGGAAATTTCATACTCTGAAAAAAAAATACTCTGTTTACATTTTTCTCGGTTTATATTCTTAACATTTTTCTTCACATATATATTGATTATTATGCGTAAATTTTTATTATGACATGATATTATTGAAATGAGATTGATACAAACAATACATCAACATACTTAAGTCCGGTTTTCATTGAATAATTTTTTTATGGAACAACTTCTTCAAAAATTGATTGATTTTTAATTGATAGGAGTTTGGATCGGAATTAAAAGTGGTGATCAGCTCTGTTCCATCAATAAAAAAAAAAAATATGTGCTATTTTAAGAAAACCCAAATTTGCTATGTAATCTGCTCAATGAAAACCAAACTTTAATGTTATTTTTAAAAAAAGTTCACAAGCTCCTACACAATTTCTCCCCGTTAGTGGGAATTGATATATTATTCTATGTTGGATTTTGTGACTGAAATTAGCGAATATTATCTCACAGTCCTGTTAGACTAATTTTGGCTAATTTAGGCCAAAAAATGAAAAGTGCTTTGATTTCAATGAAATTTGGCGCACTGACTAAATCAATTATGCTGAATATGATGGTACTAATTAAATTTCTAATTTTACAAGTGACGTCATATTTTGGCCCACTTAATTATAATTATATTTATACTAAGTAAAGTAAGTAAAAATTTATTTAACGTTGGTATTAGTACATAGTATTATTCCTAAATAATGGTATAAACTAATTTAAACCAACAAACATAACGTTATAAATATATATTAGGTAAAATAAAAAGAGGGACAATAAAAAAAAAAGAATTAAAAATTAAAAGCTTAATGTTGCGTTAAGTTTGGTACCCATCCGGCGAATCTATCGCCCAATAGCGATCAATCTCAACGGACACAAATTTTACAGGTGCACGAGTCAAGGTTATATTTAGTAAGTTGATTTGAAACACATTAATAGACTGGGATTCTTTGGTTGCCTTAGGCAGGCTATTCCATAAAAATGAAGCTCTAAACAAAACAGAATCAAGTCCATTATGCATGGTTCGTACTGGGGGAAGTTTGAGTTGGTATCCTGACTTTAAGTCATATGAGGCGGACTTGGTGATAAAATAGTTCCATGTCATCATAGGATTTAATTGATGTACACATTTATAAACCTCAGTCAAGAGACTGTGGATGTTCTGACCATGAATTGTAAGAAGATTACCACGTTGTAAAAGTTCCTGGGAAGAAGAGAAGGGTGATTGGTAGAATGCCCTTAGTAGAGTGCCCTTAGTGCACGATAATGTACTTTATTAATAAAGGTATTCCCAGTTTTAGAACCAAACATTCTTATTAAAGGACAATATCTAAATGAGGAGAACATATATGCCTCAGTCAAACATCTAGCCTGCTCGTAGTTAAGATATTTTCTTTCCGAAGGAGTGCTTTGGTTCTCTTCCCTGCAGTAGAACAAATGTTACTTATATGTTTTTCAAATGTCAGTTTATTGTCAATAGTAACCCCTAATAATCTCACTGCAACTCGTAATATTAGAACCATTTACAAGCAAAGAGTGAATAATTGCCGGTGCCTAAAATCCTGCCCTGCTCTCTCAATGCTTAGTTTTCTGCCCTCCCTTCTTGCCTATTGCCTGCATTTCCTCTCTGCCTTGCCTACTGTCCTACCCTACTGTCCTACCCTACTGTCCTACCCTAGACTACTAATAAAAGCAATTCTAGCATTAATTAAATTATTTTCTAACATAAGATTACTTAGCAGTTAAACGGTTTATTTTGTTGCTGTTCCGTGTTTTTTTATGACACTTTACTCATGTGTTGTAGCTAAGACTCAGCAAAAATCTTCTGATAACCTTGCTTTTGTGATATAGTAACATATTTTAAATATTATTATTCTAAACAAATATTTATACACAATAACATCCAATCAGAAATCTCGAAATATTATCTATATTAGTAATAGTGGTATCACTAATAACTAATAAATGCTCACGTTAACATTATTTATTACGAATCTTGAATCCAAGATCTAGGGAAACTAAATTGTTTATATCTGTGACATCGTCACGATGTCATCAGTACCAAATTTAAGCCATGGCATTTGCATCCTAGTCAGGAATGCCTGGTCAGAAGTTTCGAAACTAAACTCTAATGGGGAGTTAGATTTCTGCAATCGACTTGTGACCTCTCATCAGTACCAAATTTAGACCGGAACATTGGGATCCTAGTCAGGTGTTTCACCTTTCTGCCAAATTTCAATGCTAAACTATAAAAGGAAGTTGGTTATCTAAAGGCTGAAATTCACGATCATTTTTTTCGTCATTTAAAATGATGGGGACTACAGGCGTTATTTAAAAATGAAAACATGGGAAATATAAAGTC
>JAUELI010163351.1:0-11792 GCA_031471325.1 Catablema vesicarium
ACGGATAGGATGAAAGCCGCGCCGACACAATAGAAATAATAATAGAATTATCGCAACTTTTTGAAGTTGTTTCTCCTGTTATTTTATACCTCCATGGTAACACCCAGTAACTTAACTTCCTTTTCTTCCCAAATCTTTTTCTGGCCTACTCTCATCCACACTCCTGCATATTTATGAAATAACCAAATAGTACTTGTCAGTGTTCATTTTCATATAGTTACTTTCAAACCAAACTTAATGCTAGATCAGAATGATGTTCAAGTTTTTCATAAGCTTTTACATCATCAGCAAAATTGCAGACATCTATCTCTTTCAAAGTAATTATTTTTCTTAGAGATAGGTGTAACATCCGCTTGTTTTGGATCAGCAGAGAAGGTACCTTGAGCAACGATCTCCTCGTTCCACACCCTAGACAGATACGAACAACACTCTACCTATCCGAACTTTAAAACCTTTGCTGATATGCCCCCGTTATTGCCTTGCTTTTGGAATTTAAATTATTTCTTCCTTTTAACATAATATCTTCTTCAACAGCACTAGAGGTACATTTTCTCAAATTGTGATAATGCTTGGATGATTTTTAAATTTTTGAATCGCACTATCAATTGGGTCTGTTAAATGAACCGTATCACAGAGAAATACTCTGTCACATTTCAAATTCAGTGACCTCACTGCATTTTAATTTCCCAAGAATGAGTTCTAACCAATCGTTCAGACTGGAAAGTATTCTCACTCTATGTGTGCGTTGTATCAGGTAGTTGTAAGACTGTCTGTATCTAGTTCATAAACAGCAAGTTTAGCTACCAACAGACTAGGTGAGGTACATACACAGGCTTTAGATAAATCCTGATTTCTCGAAACATTTTTAAAACAAGTTGAACAAAGCATGTTGCGTTCTTTCCAAAACCCACAGAGGTATGGAAAGAGAATTTTTGCGAAAATTTTCTAGGTGATTTAAAAGAGTTTTTCAAAAACATTTGAGTGAGTTGGTAATATGTTGAGGTCTGTAATTTTCTTGTTTTTTATAAATAGGTATGATATCAGCCAGTTTTAAGTTGTCAGGAAATTTACGAGTCAATATACATTTGTTCGCACAACTTGTTACTTTCTCCTGACATATTTGATTGGCTAGCTTGCGTTTTTTATATTATCTAGTGACCTTATTATTTCAAGTGCATAAACCAGGAATGAAAAATAATGATGATCTGGAAGCACGCATCTGAATTTATCTGTAGAATGCTTGGATGAGAGGCATATCTTATGTACTTACCAAGTCGGGTATTTGATCATCATCGACTCTCACTGAGTAACGCTTAATTAACTTGTAATCGTTCATATGGTTGGCAATATTCGCATCTCTAGTTACAATATTTTCATGTTCCGCAAGAACTATTTCTTTCAGTTACAGCTTTTGGAAAGAAAGGTTTGCAAAGTGTCCAGAATGATTTAGCTGTATATCCGTTAGGCTCCTGATTTTGGAAGAATTTTTTTCTTTCTAGCCTGTTACACAACAAGCTCCTTTATTAACATTTCTGTATCATTTCCTTCAATATGAAAGGTCATCGTAAGCACTATTCTTCTTTTGCAGAAATATATTTGTATTAACACCAAAGTGTTCCTTCTTAACTTTTTTGGTATTATTTACAATTTTCTATTATTCCACCAAAATTTCTACATATTAACACAAAAAGTGACCGAACATAATTGCCTTGCATTTCAAGGTTTTTTTATTTTCACCAAAATACCCTCATACCAACACAAAAAGTCTCCTTAATAGATTCTTAGTGTGAACAACTTAAGCTAGAAAAAGAAAAAAAGGGCTGCCATTTAAATTTCGAGCTTTTATTATTATTTTGAAGTATGAAGGTGTTCTATGGTGGTCACTAACGCCCTCACTAATTACAATAATACTGTTTATATTGGAAAAAGTGAAAAACGATTTTCTCTCTATCATTATAAGATCTACGTAACTATTTTCAGGGTCAGTGGAATAATTTATAACACTGCGTGTAGCTTTTCTATATTCTTATGACTTTGTTAACCCATATGGTTAAACATATGTACATCTTACACAAACAGTTGGAAAATCATCGAAGTATACGCGTCGCAAGCTATTCAAAAGGAAACACCATAGAATATAAGGACTAATGGAGTTTACATTGCTGATTTAAAAGGTATACTATTTGTGAAGGAGAGATTTTAAAGCATAAATTCAGACTATGTAGCTTGAATCTAGGCTCAAAAATCACTCTCCCACCAAGGATGTATTTTTATCCGGATAATCATTTCAATTTGGAAACCTTTATCAGTTTACAATACCACTTTAAATAAAACAAAATTAAATGCTATGAATCAGACTAGGTGTTTGAAATGTCTCCAGGAGTACAACATTTGCAGATAAGTAAGGGAGTAGCCAGTCTCTATTTAAATGTTAATACTCCATTGATTACCAATGTCATGTATTATTCTTAATTATTCTTGCTATTTTTCTGCAGTATTTTATTCTGTATATAAGACGTTTTGTTTTTATTTGGTTTGAATATAATTATATGTAAGCTTTGCAAGTAAAGAAAGATAAAAGTAGAAATTGATAGAGCTAATATCGTAATTGCTGATGTAAAATCTCTGCTAACTTGGTTTGACATATTAAAATGCAACGCTGCAGTACTGACAATAAATACCGCATTGATAAGACATAGCATGGTAATTCGATTTGTATCTTTATATGATGCTGGAAGTCTTCTGGAACGAAAACCTTGAATACCACATATGATCAGAAGAAGTACATTATATATGAAATGCATTTGCATATGCCAACCTGTGTTGCAATAAATATCTCGTTCAAACGAAGTTCTAGACAGCTTTGTTCTCAGTCTTGGTGGTCTATGGTAGAATGTGGAAAGTGTTAACAACAAAGAAGCAAAAAGTGTACATGCCATTGTGATAAAATGTGTTGATCTAGTTAACATTTCTTTCTTTCTGCCCATACGATATTTTGCTTGAAAAATGATAAGACGCTTCTGCGTTTTACTGATTGTCAATGAAGCTGTTATTGTCAAGAGAAATGAAAATATAGTAGGTCTCACAACACAAATTACTAAATTTGGTTTGTTTAAGTAAAGCAATGGTGTACACAATGCATTGAATGCAAGACATGATAATTGTAGAACCGAAACAGCTCTATCACTGGATAAAACAATAGCTGTGTTCCAACACTTAATGAAAACAAGTAGAGTGAAGCAGTATATAACGAATGTAAACGATGATAGACTTGAAAGTATCACTCCATGCACTGATTTATAGTATATAAATTCATTCATATATGGATCATAACAATACGCATTCGATATATCTGCCTTTAGGTTTTCTGGACAATAAAAACAAGGCTTATTACTAAGTCGATTTTGTATCATATTGCCTTTGCATTTATGGCAATGCCATCCAAAACTTTTATTCCATTTATTATCGATAAATTCTCCATATTTTAATTCTTTTCCTGGACTACATTCTGATATTACACATGTATGATTTTGCTTATATTCATAATAGCGGAAATAGTCATGAGCAATTTCATTTACTGACGTTTTCCTATACTTTGGTAAATAGGTGTATGTTAAAATGTAAGAAAAGTCTTGTACTTCGATTAATTTTGTGTTAGGATCTATACCGCTACAATTCTTACCTCCATAAACAGTGATTGAGAGAGATGCAGCTGTATCACAAGTCGAAAAGACATAATCTGCTAGATGATTTCTTTTTTCTACAGTCTTTTTGAATTCTGGTATATATTGATTCATGATTTTTAAGTTTTTTGCAGTTCCAAATAAAACAACTGATTTTGCCCAAAGTTCCTCATTTGCATAATCAATTGCCAAGTTTATTGATTTCTCGTCATGTATATTCATAAATATTTCCTTGTAACACAATTTCTTGCTTTGCTGAAAATATTGTAAATATCCGTTGTATTTGCTTACTATTGTTCCTTTTCTGTAGTCATGACATTCATCTGATGTATCGCAAAGGTATATTTTCAAAATATCCAAGCTAAATGACTCCTGTGTTCTGATGTAATCTGTAAAAATATTCATATAAAACACATTATTCGGATGTTCTACTAAGATCTGGGGATATATTGTTTCTAGTGTAAAAGCAAGCATATTGATATTCCATGGCATAAGTATACTTGCAACAAGTTTATTCATCTCTAATGACATAACGGTAATCACTGAAGTGTACGTCCAAGGATAAAGAATTAGGTCAACGATGATATTAGTTACGAGTGTTTGATTTTCACAAACGTCTTCTACAAAATATCCTATATCTGTTTTGTTGTAAAAAAAATCTTCTATTGTGAAACCATAAACAATGTTACTTTTGCTGTAACTATTTCCATGTTGTGTGGTAGATGTGGTTATAGAAAATAACATTAAAATATCATTTGGAAAGTTATAGTATTGGTGGGAATCACCACAATATCCATTGACGTAGATGATCGAAGTTAGTGTAACAATTAATATAATATGCATCCTAACGCATCCACTCCCGATAATGAATTATGAAAACAAAATGAAAAAATGATTTTGAATAACATAAATCAACATAGGTGAATAAAATATTTTTTAGTTCCTTAGGAAAATATTCAAACGAATTTAAATGAATTGCTCATAGCATTTTACTGATAGAAAATTATTTTTAATATCATTTGTAATTCCCATACAATACTTTTATCATATTAATTTGTCTCAGTTATGCGATCATTGTATACATTGTATACATTCCCATGGAATTAATTTCCTTTTTTAGAAATCATTGTATTCTTTGAATAGTTTTAAATAATTTAATTTCTGGGAACGAGAATTTTAAATTTTGGAACGGTAGAAAAGAATATATGTCTTAAAAAACATTTTCTTTCCAAATTCGCGAAAGTTAATTCTAACATTATTAGTATTTCTTCTGCGAAAGAGTTTAGTGAACTCAAAACTTTTAAATCCTTGTGCTCTGTAATATTGTTAAATTCTGTTCAAAGTATAAAACAACTGCCTGTTTTCAATTTGCTTATGGGTCCATGGTCTTCGTGCCTAGTGTTCTTAACTGCTTTTTCTGATTTGCCTACAGGTCTAATGTCGTATTGCTTATTGTACTTAACTGTCCTTTCCTAATGGCGTATTGTCTGTTTCCGATTTGCTTTAAGTTTGTCAGTTTCTGATTAGCAAACGGGTATATAAACCCTTTGCTTATTTCAGATTTGAAAAAGATTTCTTTGCAAATCCGGGGTTCCTGAACCTGACTCCGCAAATCCTTCATTAATGGTTATAATTTATGACATTCACCTGTCTAACTTACGACACTATTTCTAAATACGAAATAAACTTTGAGTATTTAATGGGATTCTTGGATGAAAAATAGTATTCGTAATTTTAAAAGAGCTTTCAAAATGAAATTTTGTACACTGAATCAGCGGTGCAAATTATTATACCGTACCAAATTTCAGCATAAACCGATGTTTCTATCAATAGTTATAGCGTTGTCAGCAAAAATTTAAGTGCCCTGGGGCGAGCCAACAATGCATCATTTTAATTTTTTTTTTGCATTTTTCGTTTTGTCCTTGTTATGCCTTTACACTGTCATTATTTGGAAAGGTTAGCATCATTATTGTCTGATTTATTTCAGGAAAATAATGTCGATATTTTTCTAACCACTCTATCACATCAACAAACTGTATAAAATACAGACCAATACATTTGACAGACTCGACTTTAAATTACGATATCTCGAGAACGGAAAGAGCTTTTTTCAAAATTCAAAAGCTATTCTTTATCATTTTTTATCATTTTTATAATTACGAATACTATTTTTCATCCAAGAATCCTTTTAAAAACATGTTAATTATATAGCTGTGTGTCTAAACTTCCGAATCACAGTATTTGTATGTCAGTATCTTTAATATTTCTGACAGTTGACAAAATTTTATGTCGTTAATTGTTATCAAAAGTCGTAAATAGTCGTTCTAAGATGCAGCTCCGTTTTCTCAGTAAAACAAAAGAAACTAGACGCATCCATACGGGAACAATCTCACATATGTCCGAAAAGTCGTGCGCATTTCTAATGTTCTAAACTTCTTCCTGTTTGTACCAATATGCAAAAGAAAATAAGTTGGTGTTAGAGCGTAGTTTTCACGTGGGGTTCGAAGCATTTATCATGATTGTAAATAGTTTCTCATCTGGTTATGACTTTATGTTTACATTATGTGGAAACCACGCTTAAATGTATTTCCATAAAGTATGGTGTTCGTATTAATCTCATCGCAATGGACTTCATTTTAATTTTTTTATATACAATAAATTTGTGCATAATTAATTTGTTAATGTCGCTGTGAAGACAAATTTGTCTCTGTGAAGAATATAAAGCATAAACAACATATTTTTTTGTTGCAACAAATATGAATAAAATTATCTAAACTTTATTTTTGTACTTTAATTTGTGAGAGTGACAAATTCACGTTTTATTTCGAAACCTCTCTATGTAAACTTTACCTTGAACACTATCGCTTGCAATTAAAAATCTGCCCATTCAAAGCACTTGATTCCTTCGGCATTTACCTTCTTGTTCGAAACGGTTCAAAACATTAAATTCATAATGATTGACTTCTTGACGTCATCAAGTGTACGTCAACCAATAGCGTAAAGCTGTTTCATACTGACCATACACTATTTATGTACTTATCTAATACGTCCATGATCTAATGAAATACAATATATTGTACCCCCATATTTTGAAAAGACAAAGAAAATATAAAGTTGAGCACATTTTACCAAGAATATACATCGCATTTAGTGAAAAATGAAGGTTTTTATCAATATTTTGTCTATGAATACGGTCTAAAGAAAACAACAAAGTTGTTAAATTGGATTTCTCGTGTTTATAATAGTTTGTAATAAAATGAAAAAGTAAAAAAGTGCTCTCTCTTCCCTCTCTCTCAGCAGATAAAAACCCTGGGAAATAGGTTATTTTTCTTATAAAATAACCATAGTAACATGGTTTATTGAAAGCCGTTGACACTTTCACGTTCGGATTTTACCTATCTCTGTGCTTTGCAAATTGAGATTTTTCAAGAGAAGCGTGTCGATAATTATCTGGGTGTCTTTGCCCGAAGAATATGCCTATCAATCAACTGATATTCGATACCAACTTCATCCCCTACCTTAGAAAATTGTTTAATTATGTCTTTGTTTCTATACAGCAAACAAAAGTTTATTTTTTGTATTCAGTCAATCATTTCCCGAATGCTCACCCAACCTCTTGTTAAATACTTTCCTTCACCTCGTAATGATCTTCCCTGAGCCTTTTCATCTTTCAAAGAGTAGAAAAAAGCGGGGACGAAATTGTAAACTAAAAACGCATAATAATCATAACTCAACTTTGTCTTTTGAAAAAACTTTACATCGCCACTTCCAGGTCCGTGCGTCCTGTCCAGTTTACTGAGTAAACACACGCGTGGAATGCAACGAGAAAAACAAAAGGGACCACGTGAAAATTACCCCCAATTAGGATGCGCAATTGCCAACTCTCCAAATTTGACTTGTTCTAGTAGGTGCATCTGGCTGGCTTTGTCAATTTTTGGCGGGTTCTGGCTGGCTAAAGATGGTTTAGGACAACCGGGTGTTTAGTCATCAAAAGTGCCGCGTTCGGAGTTTACTGGCCTGACTGAGTTATTGAGTTGTAAAATAAATTATGAAAAGCAGTGATTATTTATGATGTTTCAAGAAAGATTGAAAGAGGCTGTTAATCGAACATTCAAGAATAGAGAGAGAAGCAATAATGCAGTATTTTCTCTCCTCTCTTCATCAGTATGCTGTGCAGCAGAGTTTCTTTCCTCATCAAAATAGGTAAAAGAGATTGAAAGTCCAATGCCCTGGAGACCAGGTTGACTTCCCAGAAAACATTGGAAACGGAGTTGCCGTTATCAAATATCCATAGAAAAAACCTTGAAATGAAATGAGGAAAAACCAAAAATAAAGTGTTCATTTAATTTTTCTATATGGTGAGACATCTATGCTCTCTTTTATTCTATATCCCATTGATATTACCCAATGTATATCCCGTGTACGCTTTTTGAACAAAACCACCACATATTCTGCATTTTAATTATCAAGGGGTAATGTTTCTTGAAAACAATGTGTATCATTTAGGAATAGTTAGTCCACCTTTTACTCATTAACTTCGCTATGTCAATACCTTCCAGTCAGACTTGACATATTCTGTACACTTAATGACGTCACGAACATTAAAATCGTTCACCGGCAAAATTAGACTTGCAGTCCCTTCACGCAAAAAATAAATAAAAATCCCGTTACGCAAAATAGCCAGTAGAAGGGACTTGTATAACTCGGACAATATCACGTGACCTTCTCACCTAGAGCTTTGCACTAACCGGACACAATTGTGTCCGGTCGATTTCAAAAGAAATTTCCTAGAGCAGAGTAATGGCGGACATTTTCAGGGGAAATTTCAAAACACATGAAGGCTGTGGAAGACTGTTTTGGAATTGCTTGTGAGAAATTTTATCAAGATTTGGTGTCGAAAGATTTATTAGAAATATCTAGAAAGGAAGTTTAAGAGAAGGAGACTGTATTTCAAGCTGATATCCTTCTTTGTCGCTTTGTCAACAAGAAATATACGAAACAACGAAACAGCGAAGGGAGTATTATTATGAAGATATACACAACAAGTTGCTATATTTAACGAAGTTGTCTTTTACCAGCAAGAGATCTAAGTTGCTTGCATGAGGTGGGTTAATTTGTGGATCATTTTTGTTGATTAAATTATACTCTCGTCTTTTGTTTACATCTGTTTAGCTACATATGTTTGGTTAGAATTTTTCAACTTCGCTCTGAATGTAACAAATATATTTTGCTTCACCTACACTGTGTACTGCAAATACTAGCAAGTTTTGTGACTATGATACGACATAATATTTTGGAAACCAAAACTGTGTATTTGTAGTAACGTCGAAAAGTTTTATGAAAAAATATTTGCATATTTGCAGTTATTTATTATTGCTGCATTATGAAATAACAATACTCCCATTATCTAAATTATAATGTGTCTTATTATTTCTTTGTTTATATTTCTGCTGGACGTTGTCAAGTTACCCTGAAGTTACTTATAGCATGCTTATATGAAAAAGCTTTACATGTTATTTGTTTACCCCAGTACAAAAAGTATTCAATTAATTATGCACAGGTGGAATTGAAGATCACCATATATTCTGAGTTCTCATAGTCGTTCGTGCTTTGCACTCAACACAACTTTTCCTTCCTTGAACGACTATGTTATAGTCTACAGTAGCCTACATTTCACTACTTATTAACAACAAAAGGGGTGTTTTTAAAATAAAATAAGTTTTATGGACAGGAGTAATTTTTGAGCATAGATTCATGCAATCATGCTTAATCTAGGCTAAAAAATATCTGTTTCAAATTTGCTATTTGCAGTTGCAGCCTTGATTTCTATCCAGTTTTTTATTTTGTATGTTTGCTCGTGATCGTTTAGGGACCAGTCCAACAAATAATTTGAAATACATTTTTGCTTTGAGTTTATATAAATAATATTCACTTGTGTGAAATACTACCGAATACGGTCCCGTATATTCCCGTAAACGGACTGTACATTGCCTTATATGGCAATACGCAGTTTGTATACGGGACCGTATTCGGCAGTATTTCACGCTGTAATTCAATTGTGCTTAATTTAAGTTCCACGTTCAAGCCGACAGTTAAAGCGGTTTTACTTATTTTCTGTTTTAATGTGAAGCTGTCAAATTTAAGGTGAGGAATTTCAATCTGAAAATCAATGATAATCTGAAGAAGATTCCCAGGAAGAAGGAAACTGGTTCCATATGTTGTTGAGTATAAAATATATTTGTTTTTGTGGTATTGCATCAGTTACAAGATTCATTTTGAGTTCAAATTAGTAAAGAAATTTATTTGAGTATGGTAAGGTCTGTCATTTATTTGAGTATACCTTCTGCTAAGAGTTGTTCATTGTTTCTATCGAAGTTGACTTTTGTTGATTTAGATCTTCTAACAACATCTCAAATAGCTTGTTTGTTCATCATTTCTTGTTTCAGAAATTTGTTTTCTTTTTGTAACTTCAATTCTTACCTTAATTAAATTTTCATTAAGGGTATCAAGTATAAAAATTTGGAATTCAGCATATTTTTCCTGAAACTGTTCAAATTCCAGCGTTTCGATGAAAGCAGTACCGGTCTTATTATCAACATTCACGGCTTCCTCTATTATTCTCTATTATTTTCCTCATTGATAGGATATGTTAATCTTTTACCTTGTTCGGTGTTTTTTTACCTTCATCTGACCAGTTTCTGTTCTTCAGTTCAATTTTGTCAATGTTAAGGAGTTTGCGTCTTTTGTTCGTATGCGATTATATAACATTCTTCGCAGTTATTCTACCAAAATAGTATCACTTGATGCTATAAAACTGCTTGATATGAAGATCTTCATGATAATTTCAGAAGAACGTCCGTTCCTTAAGGAGCTCGGCACAGCGAAACTGGAAATTAATACCGCAAGGTTTAAGATTATAGAGAAGGTTTTAGGAATTAAAGTCGCGTAACCAAGTTTTTTGGCCAAAATTTTGATTTTTACTCTAAATTGTAACTTATATTGAGTAGAACTTATGCTGTAAATTTGAGGCCAGAATGAGAAGTAGTTTTTGAGAAGTATGGGAAATAAAAACAGAAACTTACTATTTTCATCCAAACACTAAAATCCACCATCAAGATTTGACTCTCCGAATGTACGAAACCATACGAGTTAATTAGGTGAATAAACCGACTCCACACGAATTTATTCTTGCGGAAATATAAGTTTCCACGGTGGAGTGCAGGTCGATGTAAAATACCGCTACTACATTGATTATATCATAAAAATATACCAAAACCACAAATACAACCTTCAACGACATATTTTGTACGAAAAATAACGCTTGTTTAGTTGTTTCATACTTTAAAAATCTATTTTCTATGACTTACTTTTAACTCACGTCTGTGCACTTCAAGCTTCTTATAGAATGTTTCTGTCGCGGGTTTGACTCGACTTTTTATCTCCACTATATTTCAAGTTAAAAAAAATACTTTCCATCGCAGATATTTTTGCTTTACAGTACTGCTAAAACTTTGTTTAGCTATTAAATATAATCTATGATGGAGACCTTGTAAAATACAATTTGAATGAAAATGCAACCTTGTTTCCAAACCTTGTATATTTTTCTGTATTAAAGGGAAATTAAGCCCCAAATTTTTCATTACAGAAATGTTTCTACGAGTTCTGAAGTCATAGCGCGAATACATTTGTTTCAAACATCTCTGACGTTGAAGAATGTCTATCTTAAGCTCTGAGGAATCAGAAACATTAAGTCAACTGTAGTAGCCTACATCTCATACTGGTCGTTATGAAAGTTGGACATACAGCAAAGAAGAACTTAGCAGAATGGATTCAAGTAGTGACGAAAGTTCTTTGGATAACGCAGCTAGCAAGTAGGCTAGAAAACTTACATTGGTGCACACTAGACACATGCTATATGGGAAAACATAATACGCTACGAATGTAAATACTGTAAAAAAGATAGTAACTTACTTGGAAAAATTAGAACTAATCAAGTGTAATAACATGTCACCTTGGACTAACTTTAAATCCTGTGTACTGGTACAAACAAAGATGTATAAATGCGACGTCATCTCTTATACATGTTTGGTACAAATAGAATCGTACTAG
>JAUELI010163462.1:0-11787 GCA_031471325.1 Catablema vesicarium
ATGCTATGCCATTCTTTGGAGAGTCTAATCTCTAAAAAAAAACATTCTGTCATTAGACAAGTTTCATCATTTCAGCTCGCTGTTTTGTTACTTCCTCATATCTTCCTGTATTGTCAAAAATTAACACATCTTCTGGTTTTCATCGGCCCACAGAACACTTCTTTTTACTCCTCAAGCTATTAAGAATTGCCTAAGGTGTCCAATGCACCTACCCGTTGGCTGTTACTGGATAACATCTGATAAACTAGTAGTTTCCACATCTTCATATTTGATCACATATGTCAGGATGTTTCCCCTTAACATGTAGAACATCGACAAATTTCAACCCCTCTCGGAATGCCATTAACCGCTCATCTCGTTTTTGAACTAATTCATCAAATATCAATTCCTTTATCAACAATTCCTTGCTGCTTTATCCCACTAAGAGCTAGTGATCTTTTCCAAATATTCTGGTTTGTCTAGCAAATGTAAAATTTCTTCATTTAAGTTTGTAATGCAAAGTTTCTCAATTAACTGTGGAGTTCATTTGTGACAGCATTTAATTGAACCATCTCTTTATCAATTAAACATTTCACCAACAGTGACGATAAATCTGTTGGCTTTAATAAAAACTGAAATAGCCATTCTCTCAATCTCCAAAAAGATGGTCCATATTGTAGAAATGCATGACCTACGATCACACCAGCTATTTCGAAGTTGATGGTATTACTTGAAGATCCAATTCTTCTTGGTATGAGACCAGATTTTGCATCACCTTCAAATTAATTTGCTGCTAATATTTTATCCTATAAGAATATAAGTATATATAATATAATAATCCTATAAGAAAACGATTGATTTGTCACATCCCGGATCACTACAACTTTTCACAAATTGAAGAAGCTATTGAGACTTTCCTTTTTTATTAAATCACTGTATAATATACCCAGTATGCAATGCCTTGTTCAAAGTCAGCAGTATGCTAAAACATGATTGAAGATCTTGTTGCATCTTCCCAGAGGACTTTGAACAAGTTTTTGCTCACTGGGTAAAAATCAAGTAATTTTAAACTTTTTGAAGTATTTATTTGTGGCCTTCAATTTTCCAAATTGAAGAGAACACATAAACTTTTGCAGCGTAATTCAATTAATGGATAAGCCTATAAAAACAAATTTGGCTTCCCATACCTATACAATGATATTAAAATTGTCCTGGATATGTTTCTGTATAGTGCATAATTCTATTTTTTTATTTTCCCTGAGACAGATTTATTAAATATGCGAAAAAATTTTCTACTGTGCTGTTTTTTTTGTTTAGTCTCTTGTTTAGCTCTTTGTTCCTGTACATGTTTTTTTTTGTCTAGAAGGCAGGTCATAATCCTGTTTTCGGTTTTTGCAGAACCACCTTGTAATCAGAGAGAATGGTTACTTGATATTCCATTTATTATAGGGTCAACCTCTAAATTTTTAACACTTTTGTCATCCAAGACAAGTTCAATCATTGCAGCTTGCTGTTTTGTAACTTCACTTGAAAAAAAATTAAAACATAAATAAGCAGGTTTGATAGACCAGGTTACATTGGAGGGAGGTAACACCTCGAAAGGAAAAAATGCTCTTATGGTTTTTCTGAAAGAGATAGAGATTTAAGAAAAAAATTGTTAGAACGTAGAAGATAATCAGAATCAAAACAGTCTTTCAAAGAATCATTAAGTGTGAATAGTTTGGTTTGCAATATAAATGTGCATTGTTTCAAAGAACTCTTTAGAATATACTCTTCAATTGAAATATGTGATGCAGATATATCTCAAGACATAGCACTGAGAATTTTATCTGTCATTGGTAAGTGAGGTCCTTTTGATGAACTTCCGAAAAGAAAAATATCTTTGTTGCCTCTGACAAGAGAGAGGAACATTTCAGACTAGAATCCATTTTATTTTGTTCTCACACCACCAATTGCTCAGTTTGACCATTTTGAACTTTTTATCGAAATCACAATAATGATGCCAAACGAAATCAACATTTTTAATAGTATTTTTTGGTTCGGATGCTTTTTTGCTGCTACAACTTCTCACTGTTGCAACCATATCATACTAAGTTAGATGCTAGTTTTCCAACTCCACAATTTCTAATAGAAGGATACTCTGCGCCATATGGAAAAGATAGAGATAGAAATGGAGGGGGAGTCTTTATTTATGTTAGATAAGACATCCCGAGTAAACAACTAAACAAGCATAGCTTCCCTGATGATATGGAAGGACTTTGTCTAGGAAATAAATCTAAGAAAAACTATATGGCTTTTGTTTGGATCATATCATCTCACCCAAGTATATTGAACATTAGAGAAAATGTAAAATCTCCTCACTTTTCATTCTCAGAAATCGAACTAAGCGAAGTAGAGCAAGAACTAAAACAACTTAACCCCAAAAAAGCTAGTACTTTTAATAATATTTCTTCAAAACATCTCAAGGAATCTTTTGAAGCATGTGGTCCTTTCTTGCAAAAACTTATTAATGCATCTATTACCAATAATGAATTTCCAAACGAGTTAAAATTAGCTGATATAACACCAACTTTTAAGAAAGGAGATGTAACACGTGAAGAAAATTATAGACCTATTAGTGTTTTGCCTACAGTCTCAAAGATATATGAACGAATAATGAAAAAGCAAGTCTCTTCTTATATTGAGAAGCACCTTTTTCCTTTCCTTTGTGGATATAGAAAAGGATATAATGCTCAACATGCTTTAGTCTCATTAATTGAAAGATATCCCTAGATAGCAAAGGTGGAGTGGAAGTGGAAGATATCCCTAGATAGCAAAGGTTTTGCTGGTGCAGTGTTAATGGGCTTATCAAAAGCATTCGACACATTAAACCATGATTTACTTACATGCATACGGATTTAGAAAAAATGCCCCACTCTAGTATTTAATTATTTAAAGGATAGGTGGCCAAGAACTAAGATTAACAAATCTTTCAGTACTTGGTCTGAACTAGAATCTGGTGTCCCACAAGGATCAGTTTTAGGTCCTCTATTATTTAATATATACATGAACGATTTATTCTGGATTAATGATCAGACAAAAGTATGTAATTATGCTGACAATACGACATTTTATGCTTGTGACCAAGATCTCAACTCCCTTTTATACAGATTTGAACATGATTCCCTCTTAGCTATAGAATGATTTGAAAGTAATTATGTGAAACTTAATAGAGATAAATGTCACCTTCTTATATCTAATTTTAAATATCAGAGCCACTGGGCTATGGTAGGTAACTCGAAGATTTGGGAGAGCCCTGAAGAGAAATTGTTAGGTATTACTATAGACAATAGCCTAAAGTTTGATCATCATATTTCTGATATTTGTGTTAAAGCTGGAAGGAAACTTACATCTCTTGGCAGAATAAGTAAGTTAATTCCATTTGAAAAACGAAAATGCCTATTTAAAGCTACCTTGTAATAAGGAAGGATACTATGCCATTCTTTGGAGAGTCTAATCTCTAAAAATAAAACATTCTGTCATTATACAAGTTTCGTCATTCTAGCTTGCTGTTTTGTTACTTCCTCATATTTTAGTCTCAGTTTTCTTACTGTCCTCTTGCATGGATGTTTCACAATAGAACTTTGAATAACAAAATTAATAAGCTACACGAGAGGGCGGGCTTTAAGAATAGTGTATAATCATGATAATTTATCATTTGATGAATTACTTAGAAAAGATAACTCTGTAACAATACACCATAGGACCATACAATATCTTGCTGTCGAATTATACAAAGCAAAAAGACAATTTGTCTCCTTAAATAATGAAAGAAGTGTGGTCCAAATCTAAGATTACCAACTGAATTTTATCTCCTTCCAGTGACAACTGTGTATAAAGGTGAAGATTCGTTAAGGTACTTTGGTCCATTAATATGGAATATTTTACCTAACAAAATACAGTGTCTTACTTCGTTAAAATCTTTTCAAAAAAAAGAAATAGATACCAAAAAACTGCCCATGTAGATTATGCAAAACCTATGTTACAGGATTAGGATATGTGGTAGTAACAGATTAGTTATTCATTCATTATATTTAATTTACATTTTATACAGTACGTCCAATTTGTATACCATGGGACTAAATAGTTGACTTTATTTTAGTTTGACCCATGTAAAAAAAAGTGTTAAATAAATATAAATCATGTTATGATTTTTTTTTATATCTTTCTATTAGAAAACCAATCCTCAAAAATTTGAAATATTTTATTCTTTAAAACTACAAGGGATTGCTAGAACCATCTAAGACTAAATTCAACTGCTAACAAGATTGATTGAACACTATTTGCTTTAGCCAAGATACTATATGTCTGATATCAGGGCTATGTTTATGCAATTAAAAAATCAATGAAAACAGCAATGATTAAATTTTAGAAATTGTTTTGACATTAAGTACCTAGAATGTTATGGAAAAGACAATGCAAAGCATAAGCCTTTTTGAGTATCTTGCTAAGGGCAAAATAAATTTTTATTTTGTATGCTAGAAATACTCTTAAATAGATTTCTTAGAAAATGAATAAGTATTTCAAGTCATTATTTAGATATTGCTTGAGACATGACAAAAATCTGATCATTGTTGTTTCAATTAATTCATTGTTGTTATAATTAATGGTCACTGATGTCAGATAAGATAGGATAAAAAATATAATAGCTACTTTGGTGTTATATGTATAGCTATCATATATACTAGATAAAAAAATTGGATCACTTTTACGGAAGATCATGCACAATTAACATCTAGGTATCACTAAAAATGGTGCAAAATTATGATGGTGGTCACACCAATGGTTTATTTCCAAGCACTCGTTAGAGCATACTCAATTATTTATCAACTTTATAGTTTACTAGCTTAAAAAATTATGTGCAGTATGAGCACCACATCTTTGGTTTGAGTGCAAAAGCAAAATAGAAATATTTTATATTTTGTTCTATATTTGAAAAGATGCGTAAAGAAAAAGAGAAACTGAAGAGCTAATTTTACAAGCAATCTGATACTACAAACATAGAAGATCAATAACAAAATGTTTCATATGTCAATTTTCCTAATGATAATGAATTTCCCTGTACCGAAACGTATTGGATGATGTCTTACGAACAATCGTGGTTTGAAGAAATTTGGAGAAATAGGTACAAAAATATATTTGATAAATTGTTTGTTCAAGTATTTAGAATGAAGGAAACTACATTTGATTTTATAGTTGATTTAGTTGCACAGAATATGTTGAAGAACAAACAACACTAATTTTCGACAATCTGTTAATGTAAAAAATGTGTTGGTGTGGCTATATGGCGTCTATCAACTAATAACTCTTATCGAACCATAAGCAAAGTATTTAGGTTGTCAAAAGCGATATGTATTAAAATTACACAAGCATTCCCTGATGATTTTCTGACTTTATTGTGTTTCCAAAAAATGTGCCATATACTGCTAAACTGACATTTCGCAGGTTTTAGGTATGTTAGATGGCACACATATAGAAATTATAACACATTGTGAACGATTTTTTTTCAATAACTTCTGTTCTGTAGATGCGATTATAGTAAAACTTTGTCACTCTCACCAAAATTCTATTTTGCATATTCAGCCCCATATCAACTGCCATTCTGGAATTATTGGCTACAAGTCAAGACCACATATCAAAATTACTAAGAAATTCTCGTAAAATAACAAACAGATATTTATATAACTTTTGATGTAGTGAAGCAATTGACTTCAAATTTTCAACATAATTCTAGATCATTAATATCTATCTATTTTTCATTTTGTCAAGGCAATTTTATGACGTCATAACATATTTTTCAATTTTTTCAAGAGCCTGATTTTGTCATGTTTATGGACAATTAAGTTCGAAAATACTGTTTTTAGCTAATTTTTCACATTTGGAGTGACTTTGTCGGATTTACAGCCAAATTCCCAGAACCAGATTGAAGTATGCGTTTTCTGGTGTTTGCACCGTTGAATTGTTCAAACTAATGAAATAAAAAATATACATGTCATATCTGTATAATATAATCACTAAGTTTGATAATCTGATAAATATAAAATAAATATGAAGACAGCCTGTGCCAAATAGGCATTTTGGCAATAAATGGCTGAGAGCGAGTGCTCTTTAAGACCATGAAAATACAAGGGGTGAGTGCACCCAAGCGAAAAAAACAGCTTTTAAAAGAAGTGCGTGTGTGAGCAAAAGACACTGAGTGCATCTCCAAACAAACCGACACTGAGAAGGAGAGTACCTTCGAAAACAGGTACTGAGGTGGAGTGCTTCTTTAAATAACAGACGTTGAGTAGGAGTGCATCTCTAAACAGACACTGAGAAGGACGCATCTGTGAAACACTGAAAAGGAGTGCGTCTCAACAAACAAAAAACCACAAGGGGTGACTGCGCTGCTGCAGATAAGGTAAGCTTGAAATAAAATATAAAGCTAAACTAAATAAAACATCTTACCAGCTTGCCATAAACAGCATACAAAAACTAATAACGCTTTGAATATAATTGAGTGAATCTAACCATAAAACAGTATTGAACTCTCAGGGAAAATAAAACTTAAGTGTAAAATTGATTGATATAAAACTCTATTTGAAACTTGATTTAAAAACTTGACTAGCATAGCTCTTGAAAGTGAACTTGAAATTGATTTATCAATAATTTAAACATAGTTGTAGTTTTTAAAAATTGAATCTGCTTACTGTAAAAAACTCACATAATTTATACTGTTTTTTCTATATAATTACAGTGACATTTAAACAATAAAAAGCTAGGTTTTTACATACTAAACCATACATGCGTGAATTAAAACACGGAAAATTAACAATAAATGAACTAAGATGAGGTGAAATAATGACTAGGGAATACTTAAACATAAGAGTACATAAGAGACATTTAACAATACAGTTTAAAGTCCAAAATAAAAGCTTATAGTTGTTTTGAACAATGTCCAAATACACAAATTTTTTGTCAAGTTAGTGTGAACATGTTACAGACTTAATCTTGTCCAGGATACTTCATATTTTTGAACTTGTTCTGAACAAGAGAACAAACCATGTTTAAAATGTTCGAATGTTAATTAAATTCTAATTCTCTGTGGAATTTTGTGCGGGAAGAGATTTGAATTTGCAAAAATATCTTCCACAAAAATTTCTCCTCACACAAATTTCTTCCCTTTGGTGTAACACAATTTTGAGTTCATAAATGAAATTTTGAACTCAGGAATAAAATAATAGAATTGACTCAACATAACAACAATGAGTACTTTTTCTTTTTTCTTGTCATACTGCAATACTAATATGAATATATATGTATGGAATTATCAATACGATAGAAATACTGGATGAAAATTACTATCAGGATATTGAACTTTAAATAAATATTGCATGATTTGTGTCTTCGCCATGACATATGTTCCAGAATCAATTTCCTTGATACTTCGCAACTATGGTCCTAACAAGTTTAAGAATAATGTAACCTTGTCCTTTGAATGAGTTTGATCATCACCATCAATGATGGCTTTTTTATATTTTCCATCGGTTTAACAAAAGGAATCATGCAAAACACTTTTTTTGATGGAAGACAAAGTAACTTTTGATGATGATAATTTTTTTTTTTTCAAATTCCTATCTTCATTTATATCAGAATGTTCATCAGAAATATTTTCTTCTTCAGCAAAATCATTAGTAAATTCAAGAGAAAGACGAGCAGTTTCTTTTGATTTTGGATCTGTTGCATCTTCATCATCACAGTTACTATCAGTGATGCAAGTAGGTACGTTGGTAGTTGTTCTTCTATGCTCTATATAAATGTCTAACCACTTGAAACGTTCAAACTCTGTTGTTCCTGAACCAGATGAAGTGCTTTTTATTTTTTTCAAAAACTTTCGATATGCAAATCTAATACTTTTGTATTTCTCAGCAGCCTCACTTGTAGTAATATTGAAGACTTTTCCACTTCTACTTAAGCATTAGTTTTCTTATTTCTATCTTCTATCTATTTAAATCTGCAGCGAATTGATCATACAGAACAGGAAATTTTTGTACTTCTTCCATAAACACTTTTTTATCCACACCGTTCGCCATTTTGTTTTTTATGTTTACAAATTCTATTATCGGGATAAACATTATCAAAATCAGGATATTTCCCTGAATCTGACGAAACTTTTCTGATTTTGTTGTGCAACAAATTATGAACTGTTGCAGAGATATGATTTTTTATATCTCTGCAACAACTGTTGTGCAACATATATTTTGACGCACAACATCCAAACCTTGGACCAAAACCAGAAGAAAAAAAACATGCAAAAAAATGGTTGTGCAACAAAAAATAGTTTATTGGAAACCAAGCCTAAGAGTTGGTCCCAAGTACCTATTTGTATTTGATAAGGTGCCACAAGTAACAAAATTATTGATAGCATTGATCATTGCAACTTGCTTTTTTGTAACTTCATTGGAAGCAATGCGACAAATATCGGTAAAGTGATAAGTGTGTACACAGTGTCTGTAAATGTGACGGAAAAGGTATCTGGCAAATCGATTAGCACAATGATAATGCTTGCAGTATTTGTTACAGGAAGTCTAAGGCTGATGATATAAGTCTGATTACTTTATCCGTGTTTGTTTTATAGATGGGCAAAACATTGTAATGAAACTTAGCAAACAAATATGAAAACAACAACTATGGTTTGGATGATTGTATCACAATTTACAACCGTATAAATCATTGTCTGAAAGTAAGAAAATGCAAAACATGGGCTGAGGTAACCAATCTTAAAGTCGAGTTTCAGGGCACAAATGGAAGTGGACGAGTCGAAACCGGTTCACCAGTTATTATTAGGTGAAAGTGTACTGAATTGTTACAGCTATACGCTCAAGCTAAAGAAGAAATTGAAATGGTGAAGAATGAAATGAAAAGCAATATAAATTCAGGGACCCAAAAGTTTACATACCACAAACTCTCAGCATACCTTTGTACAACAAACTTATAACCTCTATTTCATTTCTTTCTCGCTTCACTTCTAGCAGTTGAGATGAATGGACATGCTAATAAACTCAAGTTAGCGTTTTACATTTACGTGGTATATTAAATGTATATTTTTTAAGTCTTGTATGTTTTAAATCTTATACAATTTAATGTCATAAAGTAACAAGGCCAGGCAACAAAGGCATACTGGATTCTATGAAGAAAGGAGAACTGGTCACGCTCATATTAAACTCACAGAATGGAGATAACCAGCAACTGTTGTAAATAATCGTAAGCTTAATATCTTAACAGATCAATTCGAAGCAATTGAAAGCGAATTGGTCATTTTAAAAAATCTGCTGATACAAAGGATGACACAGCTTGAGAAGCAGTGTCTTTTTAATGAACAAAACTACATGGGTGAGATTGTAGGCATACCAAAATATGTTAGTGATGATTTTCTGGAAAGCAAAGTATGCGACATATTAGAATTATTGTCATTGAAACTTCAAGTGCTAACATTGAAGCCTGTCATCATATCGGCAAAAAAGGCATGACAATCATGTTTTTTCGTTGAAAAGACACGCTTAATGTTTTGATGCACAAGAAAAAATGAAAAGACATTAATTCTGAGTCTGAGGTGTCTTTAGGATTCCAAACACCAACATATTCATTAACGAAAGTATTTGCTCTCAGTATTGAAATTTGTGGTTCAAATCAGAATTGTTATGGCTAGACAAATAGCAACTGAATATTCAGATGTGCTTCAATTTGCAGATGATACCAAGATACCGATACCTCGAAAAATGTATATAGACCAGGTTATATTGGAGGTAGGTATCAACTCTAAAGGGAATTGGGGCCTATATATTATCAAAGAGTAACTATTCTAATTTTAGAAAATTTATGGTAAAGTGCGTTTGGAAGGTTCCATTGACCTCTATCGCTCTCCATTGCAGACAGTATAACATATTTTTGTTTAAAAAATTAGGGTTTTATCTAGTTAAAGAATTGACCTTTAAAATATAAGAATGCCGGTTAAAACTATTTTCATGCATTCATTTGTGATTTTGACACCCCATGCTCACCAAAAATGGGATTTATATATCGAGTACTCTACATGGCCCAAAAATATTGAAAAATCATTAAAAAGTCATATATTTTTATCCATTCTAGTGAAAGTTCTCTGCCCAAATACACTTTATTGAAAAATTTCACAGTCTCGTAGTGGGCACAAAACGCTTATAAAACTTCCAAATAAACGTATAGTGCCTACTGGGCGAACTTTTAATAACACTGTTGCAAACACTAGTTCACTTGTTCACCTAAATTTGAAGAACAAAACTGTAACATAAAAAAAACATGAATAACTGCCAATCATCGCTGTGGATGAGATACTTAACCTAATAGAGAATTTTCAGCCTATTCGGCTAGAAAGCCTCCTCCACAGTGATGATGGGCTGTGTTTGCTTTCTTAGCATGGTACAGTAGAACTTTGCGGCATGGGAGTAGAGTTGACAAATCAGCCACTGGTGTTCTCTTATTTGTTTTTTTGAAACAATTTAAAAAGAACGATATTGACAGACTGATTTTTATAACCATACAAATAACAGACATATTCTTCTAGCTGTTTGAATAGATCATTTTCAAGCTCCTGTTACCAACATCTGAAAGAGTATTCTCAAATTTATTGTGCTTCTGTAGAACCTTCCAGCAAACACTTTTCCCTTTTTTAAAGAACGATGATACATAAATGCGTGGAAACCCAAAAGTGAATCAAGATGACTGCTTGAAAAATCTATGCTTCCTAACCATATCAACTTATGCGAATTTCCAACTCCATTATCTATGACAATACGATTCTTGAATTCATACAAAAGTGATACAACTAAAACCAGGATATCAATATCTCCAGATGGTGACCTTAACAACACTTGATTACTTTCACACTCTTCTAGGGCTTGATGACTATGTAAAACCACTTTGATGTCAGCTTCTTCTTGATTGCTTACAATGCTTCAGCAGAGGTTAATGTTCATACCTTAATCACCTGCCAATACAAGTTTATTCTTAATAAATTAATAACTTTGACACGTTTTTCCTCTATTGCATCAAACAAGATTCTGACCATTTTCTCTTTATTTTCACTATTGAAAAGAAATTTGTTGAAGTTGCGTGGTATTTTCGACTTGCTGAACTTTAACAATATTTTTCCAGCTGAACTCTGTCTCTCTCTTTCATTACTTTTAATTGAATTGATGTGGTAACTATCGACTCTTTTGTAGCCAGAAAGTATTGACTTTATAATTCCAAATGCAAGGTTTTCAAATGTTTCAAGTATATCTCTTGCAGACTTCTTATCAAAGCTATCAGATCAACAATAAACACTGTATTGACTAACGTACTTGTAGGTGGTTCTTCATTTGTTGCATTTGCCAAAATTGCTTTGGTTAATTAACTTTTGTTCGTTTTTTCTCATAGTCCTGTCTGTATTAGAATTGTTTAGAGGTACAGCAGCTAATGGATATTCTAATGCCTTTTCAAAATCTACAACTCTTCCTTTATGTACAGAATCTGATAACAGCTTTCGTAGAATGTCTCTGTTGACTTTGATTGTTCTAGATTTGTTATTTTTCGTTATTGCTGTACGTTTTTTGTATTCACCAAACAACAAAATCTTTTTGTACAGATTGGTTCATGGAGATTGGCACTTTTGGTTGATGACTTTTTATTTTATTTGTTTATTTCATGAATATTTATACAGGATAGCACTTTTCAGCCAAAATCTAATCTAGCTGCTATCAATAAGGGTCCTGT
>JAUELI010163573.1:0-11777 GCA_031471325.1 Catablema vesicarium
GTTTTCGTATGTGCAGTTTTGTAAGAGGTTTATCAAATGTAAAACCCGTCATTTATTTTTCTAATTACGATAAAAAGGAGTAGCGAAAAAATCACAAAATGAAAATTATACCATATTGAAGCTCTA
The DNA here is from genome assembly GCA_031471325.1 of Catablema vesicarium. Taxonomy (NCBI): domain Eukaryota; kingdom Metazoa; phylum Cnidaria; class Hydrozoa; order Anthoathecata; family Pandeidae; genus Catablema; species Catablema vesicarium. Next base: position 127 of record JAUELI010163573.1, read on the forward strand.
TTCAAGGTCTTTTTGCCAATATATACTTTGTTGGGGTAAAAACGAACGCTTCCTACCAAAAATTACACGTGAAATAAACATACTCAAAGACCCCCCTGTATCCTTAACAAACAATATAATTATATGTAATAAAGTGCTAAAATAATAGAGTAATAATCAGTATCTTGTAAATCACTACAATTAGAAGCTTCTCTTAATTAAAAAACAAGACAGTAGACAAAAAATACTATATCTTAAAAATAAGAAAATGAAATTAAGAAGAAAATAAATTCAAATTGTCTTATAATTTCTCTGGCCAGAGTCTGTAAGTCTAAATGTTTGAAAAATGTGGTTCAAACTTTCACTTGCAAAAAAATTATTGAAAGTCTTTTCTGTTCAAACTCTCATTCGTTTAAGGTGGCTTGCGCCCTTCAAAATAATCAAAAAACAATTATGTTAAAACCGTGTAAAAAGTATATTTTGAAAGCGTGTGCACAAGAAAAAAAATAACCGTTGCTTTTTGGAACACGTGATTTATCCAGGTAAAAAAAAAATGATTCTGTTACTACCAGAGTCTATCGCCTACGAGTATTAAAAAAAATTAATAGAAAAACTACATTTTCTACCAGAATGATCGCTATTTTATGAAGTACGTTTCAGGGGCGCAAGCCACGTTAACAGTCTAAACGTTGTGGGAAATGACTAAAAAATTTTGGGATTGCTTAGCTATAAGTTATTGAAAAATGTTTGGGCAGCAATACTATTTGTCATGAAACTAATTTAGATGTGGAATTTGGGAATCCTTTTTTCTGCAACTACAACAAAATGCCACTCATAATACACTTGTGCAAAAATTCAGTAGCACATCATATTAGGAACATGGTGTTTTATGAGTCTTACATCCCTGTCACATGGGCATTGGTATATACACAATAAACTAGTATGATTTAATTATTTAAAGATTAATTAGTTACCTTGCAAAGAGTTGCAGGAGTAGCCAGTTCAGAAACAAGAAGACGAATAATTTCATCTGTATATTGATTCACTAATGATGTACACTGAAATAAACAACAATAATTTAGTAAACAAATTATCTCACAAGAACTCAAGAAGAAGCGCAAATAGAAATGCTATCTGCAAAAAGGATTTGTATCGTCCATGATTAATATAGGGAAGAACGAGTAGGGAGATCTAAAGCAGGATGCCTTAATCGACAGCAGTAGATTTTGAATTCACGCAAATAAAGCACTTTTTCGTATTGAGGATAGAATTTTTTATCATGTCTATTAAAAAATAGAACATACCTCGGTCTGGAACTCAGGTAAATAGGAGCATAATTTATCTAAAGCTCCCTTTATAGCAGCTTCAGTTTTATTGTCTTCTAACATACTATCAAGGTATTGCATTGCATATTCGCATATTTCACATGTCACTGGATTTTTTGGCATAGTATTTTTAACTGAGATTGCTGAAAAGAAATGTGAAATTTATAAAATTTATATGTTAGGATTCTCATTGTCAGAATATTTTGATTAAAGTTGACAGAGAACTGTTTGAGCATGTTTCTGGTATCAGTCCTATGCAAGATCATTATTTATATATCTACCTTTCATAGATGCAGTACAGAGACCAAGTTCCTAAAAAGAGAATTATACATAAATTACATACACCTCATCAATCATCTTTGTATACTTTAGGAGCAGAAACTTTCAAAAGGGGAAAAACCCTGAAATTTAGGTCATCAACTATCACGAATTCATGATTTGCATATAATTTCCTGAACTAAACATTCGCGTTTGGGAGAAAACAAATAAAAAATTCAACAGAAATAGTCAAATAAGCATAAAAGTTTTACATGTTTTTGTGCAACAAAAAGCTGTTTCTGTGTAGAGTGATTGTTTTTTGGAAAAAGTGACGGAATATTTTAAAAATAAATAACTTTCTCGAATCAAAATTTCATAAGACCTTTGAGAGAAAAAACTTTCGCGAATTCTCAAATTGAAATTGTTTTTGTCATAAACTTTCGCGAAAAAGGCTAAGAAAGTTTCTGCTCTTAAAATACATGTATCAAACAAAAACATTTGAAAAACCATCAACATTGATGCATACAAAAAAACTAAAAGCTTGTACACAAAAATAATAAGCAATATATTCTACATGGCTGGATATAACAACAAATGAAAAGCCATGTGGAGGAGTGATTTTCGAGAATACTACAAGAGACTACATTCCCTAAATCTATGCTCTGAAATTTCTCCCACATCTCTGGTATTGTACACGTTTAAAATATCTAGCCTTGAAGAAATTCAAATTCAAACAAATGAAAGTATTTATTCAGCATGATTGTTTAGAAATTAAGACTAGTTTTTACCTTACAAACAGTAGCAGGATCTTTTAATTCGTCAACAATTAAAATGATTATTTGGCTACTATACTCACTAACCAGCAGTTTACACTAATATAGAAAAAACAAATTATGCATTGAATAGAATTAAAGAAGGACAATAATTGACAAGGTTGGATATAACTCCAAATACCAAATGTGGAGAAGAAGGTTCCCAGTATAGATTTGTTCCTCTACTTAACTTGGTAGCTTTTATTTTAAAGATTAAATGGAGATATTTGGAACAAAACCATTTGAGAACAATTTGATAACCCTCATACACAAATTACATTTCATTAAATTTGTTAGCAATGTTTAAAGTTACAAGGGGAAGGGAACAGCCCAAGATAAGGCTTGGTCAGGTTAGGGTGACAAGGGCTCAGGCTTATTATTGATTCACTTCCTTAGATTATGTTTACTATTTGATAGTAATCGTAATCTACTATTAGATTGAACAATAAGCATACACTATTTAAAAAGAATACATTGCACATCTTCTCATTCAGAATTTACATTGAACACTGAAAGAGGATAGTGATGTAAATATATTAAAACGAAGTAGATTTTCAACATCATACATACATACACATATACACCCACACACCTCCTCAGGTATGTAAGCATACTCTATGGTGATAATTTCTACTAAGTGTCATTATGTGAGATAAAAAATCAAAAGAAAGAAGTATATCAAGTAGTAAGTATTGAAGGTATCTTTGAATAACTGAATTTGCCAATTAACAATCCCTTTGAAATAGAAACCTCTAATAATAACATAGGAAAAGTATTGGAAAAAACAGGAAGTTAATGAGAAGGTTACTCACCTCTTCAGCTAACGATGTCTCTGGTAAGTATCCGCATAAGTTATCTAAAGCATTTTTCACAGCAGCTGCAGTTTTATTTTCTTTCAACATATTTTCTAAGTATCCCATTGCAATTGTACATACTTCACATGTTGCAGCAGTAACTTTTGGAACACTAATGATCCTTTCCTACGAACAAATGTTAATTAAATTACAACAAGATATCAAATTATATTATTTTTTTACATGTATTTGTTTCTTGAAAACATAATTTATTGAAGAACTGATAAAAACAACAATCGATTCTACAGATTCACGCTCAAAAATCTCTTCTCCAAATTTGGTATTTTGAACCTCGGTTTACAAGGTTGGAAATATTACTAATAGGAATAGCCCTGATCGTATAAAAATTGTAATCTTAAAAACACCTTATTGATATTTGATTACATCTATCAACCCTCCAGCCAGGGTTTCATCCAATCACTTAGTGCTACTTTTTTATTCTAAAGATTGAGTTTCCCCTTTCTCCCTCCCTTCCCTGTTTCCTTCCCCCTCCTCCTTCCACTGTTTTCTTCCCTGGCTTTTCCTTTTCCTAGCACCTCCCTCTCCCCCTACCAACGCAGGAATTTTTTTGATAATTAGGTACTTCTAAAGTGGCTATAATAGATAGCTGAAGCCTTTTTTCACAATTCTTCAAGCATTTTAATTAGTTATTACAAGCACTGAAGAGAACATAGAAATACCAAAGAAGAATTAAAGAGATTGAGTTGAAAAACAAAATGTTTATATTATCTGTTAATTCAGTTTATTTAGGTTCGTCAATGTTTAAAATATTTGAATAATCTAGCATACTGTTATGCGTTGAAGAAATGCCTGAGATGTTTATAAAAAAAATATTTATTCCTCAGAAGGGGCATTTATTCGAGAGGGCATTTAAAAGAAGGAGATAATTATTTAATATTTTAGTGTTTTTAAGGGGGGCATTTAATCAAGAGTGGCGTTTAATAATCAAAGCATTGCGGTGTATACAAAAATTAGCTATCAGCACAGCAACCAATTTATATGCTAGGTTTTTCAATATACCTTGACTCTCTGTTGTACACAGAGATTTAATTTTTTACAAATTGCAGAGGTGTTATTCAAATCATCAGCTAATATCTCGACTATTGATGGAACATAAATCTTGACAAAAGCTGCACATTGACTTGAGAGTGTGCCTGGTAACAAACTACAGACCTGAATAATAAAATATTCAATATAAGATCATGAAACATTGGTTTGTTAATAACCATATACTGCAGTTTTTCTATATGCAAAAACATCGGTTTAAATTCGCTTTGCATACTGTTTTGAATCAAAATGCTATAAGCAACAAAAATTTATAAATAATATATCACTTGGTTCATTAGCATAAACGTTTTCTACAACTTTTGTTGCTAACTAGTAAACATGAAAACATAGTAGCATTTGAAATAATTGCAGGAGGGATATTTGAGCAATGCTACTATGTTATCTTGTTTTGCATACCATCAAATTTTGAACATTGGTTTATTCATGATCATGTAAAAATATAACACACCTCTAGGGCAGCATTTGTAAGTGCAGTTTCAGTGGCATTTGATTTTAACATGCTCTGTAGTTCAGTTAATGCAAATTGACACAGTTCACACACAGAACCATCCTATATGTATAAGCAAGAGGTTCTGTAGGTAGAAGAACGTTATCAGAATGGTGATATATTTTATATTTAGTTCAACCCTTTATAGTTTACAACTCACAGATTAAATCCCCTTTTACCTGCCTCAGAAAAGCTGAAAGTTATGTTTATCCTAGAATTTCCTTATCTCTATTTTATTCTTTTGAGGTTATTTTTTATAATGATCTTTCCCTTTTGTTGTGTGTTTGTTTTATATTTTTTTACCTGTTTAATACAGAAGTTTAAAACTAAAATTTTAATGTTCAGTTTTTGACATGTTTTCCATTCTATAAGGAGAGATATGTTGCATCGCATCTGTGTAAAATGTATTACTAATTCCATAGAAATTTTGTGGAGTCAGTTCTTCAATAATTATATCATCTCAAGAAACAGTTTACATACTTACTTATTGGCAATAGTTATAATAAACAATACATATACCTAAGTAACTCTAAGTACAACATTTAACAATATGTATGCACTTTTCAAAGAACGTACCTCTAATCAGTCTTCAGAAACCATTTCTTCAATTCGACAGAAAGCTTAATGTATCTACAAGTATAACCCTTTTTGGGACTAAAAACTGTTTCAAAACATTGTAGCAAATCGGGAGCGGTCAAAATATTTTAATTCTAGCCTACATTAACACATGCCAAAGTCAACTTTACACACGGATGCAGGTAATTTTAAGTTAGCGAATTTCAAAACAAGAAAAGTTCAATTCAAAAAATTAGGGGTCGTTCTTTTAAAAGTCTACCGATACATACTTAGTGTATAACAATACAAATCAAATACAATGGTGAATAATAATTTGCACTCTTCTATCCTTAATATTAACAATGACAGGCATAAATGCTCCAAAGTATAGAACCTATATACATAAGTTTTGTATTTATAAATAAAATGTTCATATTTCCCACCTTCTAGAGTAAGCTAAGTCAACCATCTGATCAAAATAAAAAGCAGAAAAGAGCAGAAACTAAGGGATTGCTGGATCACGACTTCGTAAAAGAAAAAATTATAAAGATTAAAATTATCTTTTAATTTATGGGGTTTGAAATAAGTAAATACGGAGGAGGAGGAGGAGAGATTGTTGGGCGTACATCATCGACCACCAAACTTATTTTTTCTTATATCGACCTTTGTTTTATACTTTGGATATTATTTAACTATATAGTACCTTAAGTGTAGAGCTACAAAGATGAAGTTTTGTGCAGATTGTTTTTGAACTCAACTCCAATTCCAAAACATCAATAATATATGGGACATTGACGACAAATATTTCACAATCAGTTTGTACTGAAGAAGGTAATAGGTCACACACTTCTTGAATAGCATGCTGTATTGTGGTAACTGTATAATTTGACTTTAACATATTTTCAAGTTCTGTGAAGACGGTTTCACATAAAACACATATGGCTTCCCCCTAAATTATGATGTGTATATGCGTCGTTAATAGAAACAGGGTTCAAAATAACTGTAAATACCAAAGGTGGAGGAGAGATATTTGAGCATAGATTAATCTATGCTCAAATATCACTCCCTCACTCTGCCTATTTTTGCTTATTTCGAACATCGGTCGAAACATAGAAAAGATAGAAAAATAAATAAAAACAGCATGCACTTTGTGTAAGTATTAAAATTAAGTTTAATTAATTTGGATGTTAGCTGAGAATTAGTGTATGACTGGGTGTCTGGTTGAATGAAAGCTTGAAATACAAAGACGCATTTTAAATGACTGAAAGACATGTTACACCTACACTTGATTCAACTATGAAGTGACCCACCAGTATATATCTGTAATCATACAGAGCTTTCATGTGTTAACACATCTAATGACTCAAGTAACAAACACAATTTAAGCAGTTAGCTCCAATTCGTGGCTTTAATTTATGATTGTGTTGAGCTATATTAAGCAAGTCCATATATGTAAAAGTACTATTAATATGAGATAATCTCTGTTTGTATTGACAGAGGACTGCCGCCTCATTGTAGAAAAATGAGAGCAACTTGAAAGTAACTTGAACAAGTTGTAGTTAGAGAAATATAACAATCATCTAATTTGAAGTGCTTTTATATCATTTAGTAAAAAACATGTTACATGAAGTTTTTGGGCTATGCTCATCATACTATTTTGACATGCTCAAGAAAAATTCCTTTTTAAAAAATATGGAGCACTTGCAACTTTCATTAATGATTAATGGACCAACATAAGTATGGCTGCAGAGATGTGAGTCGGTGACAATTACCATAATATTTTTAGTGAGCGTGCATTGTTATGTATTGTTCTATTATAGATCATCTGCAAAGCATGCAGCAATTCCTGCTATTTTTAGACATGAATTTTAATCAATGAACATCTGAGAGAGCAAAAATCTAAACGGAGGGAAACACCAACATTTTACTTATTGTTATAAATTTGAATTTTTTCTTCCTCCAATCAAAGGGAAAAGCTTAGTGACAGAAGCTTAGGGATAGAAGTACCTTTTTCACTATCTCTTGCATTGTTGTTGGTACTGGACAGATAGATAAATATACACAAGTTGAATTTGGGTCAAGCTCTTTAATGAAATTTTCATAACTAGTTGGCTCCATTTTGGTAACGTATTCCATACATCGTGAGAAAAAGACAGGTGGTAAAAATGAACAAAGATTCTCAGTTGAATCTTTCACCATTTGTCGAGTGAGATTATCTTTTAGAAACTCACGATATGATGTAACAAGATTTATACATAAATCACAAAAACTATCTCTTGGATGCTGGAAGTTCTGAAAAAAAGTTTTTTTGTTGAAAAATTAATTATTGTGTGAATATTGGGAATGTTAGTTATATGAAGTGATGATGATTTATGTGAAGGAGATATTTGAGCATAAGCCTTAATCAATGCTCAAATATCTCTCCTCCACAATGATTATTTATTGTTATTTCCAACACTGTATAAAGTGACAATGTTTTATAGTTTAGTTGTTTAGTCATAATATATGGCAACCACAGTATATAGGACATTGTTTTGGGTAATGTAATCAAACATATACCTGCCTGTTGCACCAATTTGTTGGGTCTACAAGATTCCCTGATTTAAGTCAATAATGTGCGTGATAACTGAATATCAGTGGCTGTTTTCAGAAATTTATTGTCAGTAATACATTTATAATTAAATAAAAATATTTTGAACCTTAATTAGCCTACAAAATTTGTAATTCACAGTTTTTTACTTACCTGTTTCTGTACAAATAATTTTTCAATATTAGGTAAGACTTGATCTTGTTGACTTGTTGCTGTACATAAACCAATTAATGTGCAGAATTTTTTTGGATCTTCTGTATATTGTACAAGTAAATCGATTGCTTGTTGTCCATATTGTGTAACATACTGATTGCACTAAAAACATCAAAACAAATAATAAATAGGCTTTGCCCACAGTGTAGCATTTATACATAGCCTCCCTCTTAAAATAGTTTATTAAGAACTATGTATATATCAAATCAACCTTACACTAATTTCAAAAAAAAGTAATGATATACATTACAAGTGCTTTATAATAACAATGTTCGAAATTAAGATTAGAAAACCACTGTGGTGTAGAGACTTTTGCAAACCTTAAAATCTCTCTTACAAAGCAAGGCTAAAAATAACTATAAAAAGTAAAAGTGGAGGAGAGATATTTGAGTATAGATTCAGACTATGCAGCCTGAATCTATGCTCAAATATTACTCCACCACCAAGCTTATTTTGACGTATTTTGAACCTTGCAAAGTGATTATTTGAAATTATTTTAAACACTGAAATACTACAAAGCCTCAAAAATCTCTTCTCCGCATATGTTATTTACTGTTATTTTGAACCTTAATATTTTAACTTACAATTCCTTGAACAGATGTTGGAAGCATAGTGCACATCATCTTCATAGCACTCAGCACCTCAGCTTGTGTACTATTACTTGCAAGAAGCATATGGACAGTACCAACATATTGTTGGCATGTAGTACAATAATCTGCCTAAAAAGTAACAAATGTTTTATTTTACTGTTGAGTTTTTACGTAGCAGTGTATGTAGTTGGGTCTGGAAATTACTTCAAAATATATAATGAATAAAATAATTTGGTTCAATCTAAGTTTCGAGATTTTTTATTTTTTGAAAAAAAATCTTAAAATGAACCAAGGGTAACCATATGAGACCTCATACAGGAAAAATAAGTGTTTTATTATCAAATTGATTGTACCTTGATAGTAGGATTTGATGCTGGTTCCATGCTGATCTTTACAATATCTTTCAAAGGTGGTGGGCGCACCAACTGACCTGTTGTTTGACCTTTACATAAACCAATCAAGGTGCAAAATTTAATTGGATCAGCAGTGTAGTCAACAAGCATTTGTACTAATTTTGGTGCATACAATGTCATTATGGCAGAACACTATAAACAATATACAAAATATAAAGAAATTGTAGTAAATCATTGTTTTTTTCATCAAATTAGATTATACCTTGATGCTATTTGATACTAGTATATTTAATAGTTGGTGGGTGCATTTAGTAGAAAAGGGATAGTGATAATAATAATAATTAATACAACCATTTTTGACTAAAATTAGTTTTATTAAATATTTTTAGTCTTTTATTGAATAAATGACGAAACGTTTCAAATTTCAAATTGTACATTTGTTAGTCTTAGTTGGATATAACTGCAATATCAAATCTGGAGGAGAGAATTTTGAGATTCAAGCTATTTATGTATAAATGTATATAAACAATTACGCCTCCAAAGATCATATCCTTTCTTTTAAATTACTGATATTTTTATAAATGATTTTTGTTTATTTTTACTTTTTTCATACAACTTATAAATTTCTTTTTGTTCTTGAGTCTTTCTATTCTCTATTCTCAAATTGCTTTTCCGAAATTTTTACCGTACTATCTATAGTATCATTTAATACATAAGAATCATAGAAGAAGAAAGACAGGTAAATACCTCAGGTGCAATTGATGATGGAAGTAAAGTACATGCAGATTTTAATCCATTTATAAGTTCTTGTCTACTTGCATTATTGGCAATAAGCATATGAAGGGTACCAAGATATTGTTGACAAGTTAAACAGTAATCAGCTGTTACCTTAAGAAAATGAGAAAACAATTTTAATTTGTGCAATAAGCAATGAATCTTTCGTTTCGTTGTGGTTTATCACAGTCAGAGCTAAGAGGAACAGAACAATAAAATGAATTCAGTTTGTTATTAGATACGGTTCCAGTCTAGTGTGACAGTGATGCTAGTGGTGATGTGGGAACAATCTATAGTTATTTTGAGCACAGAAATCATTAGGACATTAGTACTAGTAACCGCATGACTTTTTCTGGCAATTTGGGATTAAAAGCCCGAGTTTTATTTTGACGTATTTGAAAAACGTCAAAATGAAACGAGGATTATTAATCCAAAATTGCCTGAAAAAGTCATGCTATTCCTGGTTAATCGTTTTTTACTTCGGTTTTTTTCTCTTTACTTGTTTCTTTTTCAGTAAAAACTTTATTTGAGTAAAAACTCGTACCAGTTTTATTAACCAATCAAATTTCATTTTAGAAAATTCCATGACATTCAAATTATTCTTTCGAAGATTTAGGCTGCATCTACACTGTTTTTTTTTAATAAAACGAGCGGGCTGATTACAGTTGAGCGAGCTGATTACAGCTAAGCCGGCCGATTACGGATTAATAGAGCCTTGTAAAGAACGGCATACTGCACTGTGTTGTAATTAGGTATACGATTATTAGAAATTGCAATGTTTTATTGTAAAAGTTGTGTGTCATACATAGTAAAGGATGAGTCTCACATTTGAAATTGTGCAAAACATATTTTTAATTTATTGGGAAAAGCATTTTTACAATATTGTGGAATAATTTGAATCCTGTCAAAAACATGAACATGCAGATATAATAGAAGTATGAAAAGCTTCTATGTAAATTATGTTTTTACTGATGTATAAGTACAATTATATTTTTACTTTAAACCCTGTCAAATACAGTTCAATAAAATACTTAGATTTTCATGGAAATGTATTCAATACAATACATACTATAGCATGTAATTTGATTTCTTACTGTAGTCTATTGATTAAAGTCGCATTTACATCTATGTATTTTTTTACATAATGACCGAATATCCATTCATTCTCTTATGTTCATGTAAAAAAAATATGACAATGTGACCAAGAACATAGAATTTACATAAACTCTTATGTAATACATGAAAAATTTATTCATAAGGAAAATTGACACAAGTCGTACATAAGCAATCCCGTAAGGTATTTTTTACATGAGTGTTTATATGAAAATTTTACATAAGCTCCTATGTAAAAAGATACATAAATGTGAATGCGGCTTAAAAGACATGTGTAATTATTATATTGAAATAATTTGTAAAAATATCCTTTATTAAAAGTTCTTTATATACATACTTAATCCCAAAGGCTGGATATAAGACCTAATGAATTCTGTGGATATAAGAGCTAATAAGATATGTGGATAAGAGCTAACAAGTTCTGTGGATATAAGAGCTAATAAGTTCTGTGGATATAAGAGCTAATAAGTTCTGTAGATAAAAGAGCTAACAAGTTCTGTGGATATAAGGGCTAACAAGTTCTGTGGATATAAGAGCTAACAAGTTCTGTGGATATAAGAGCTAACAAGTTCTGTGGATATAAGAGCTAACAAGTTCTGTGGGTATAAGAGCTAACAAGTTCTGTGGATATAAGAGCTAACAAGTTCTGTAGATAAAAGAGCTAACAAGTTCTGTGGATA
>JAUELI010163684.1:0-11776 GCA_031471325.1 Catablema vesicarium
ATACATGTATCTTGAAGAGTTTAGAAGTTATAGAACGATAATTAAAAACACCGGTTTTCCTTTCCTATAACCTTAATTTAGCCTTCTTTTATCGTCCTTAGCAGAAATAATTTTTTGCTCAACGATGATGCAAATGTTCATTCAATCAAATTTATAAAACTTATTATTGCTTTCATTAGATCCAAAGGTTCTTGCATAACTATTATCATTCGCCAAAACAGCTAACCCAAGGCGGGGATTTCAGGTGAAGGTTCGTAAAAAATAAAAAAGTATCAAAAGTCATGGATTAAAAGTATCGTTTAGACGACATCAAAAACACGAGTGAGAGAAGTTATTTAGCCAGTCTTCCAAAAAATGAATGTTGTTATGCTTCCGAAAGTAATGCGTGATTACAGGCATGTTTTCATGAGTTTTTGGAAAATGTGAGACAATATTTTGAGGCGGGCTTGCAGAGGGACAATGCATGAGTTTCCTGCTCGATGTGGGACAGTTGGCAAGTATGTGTATTCCCTATATGCCATCTTGAAGATTACAAATCAAAGTGGATTCCGGGTAATTTTCACGATCTTTAGTCAACGCGTTTACGCAAGACTGGCCAATAATAAGGCGACTTAGCGACCTGATACCCAGTAATGCCCTGTAAGCCGTTTTTACATGCAAGACATAAAGGGAGGACATGAGATAGCAATAGCAAAGAAGGAAATGATATAATAGAGAGCACAGCAATAGGCAAGCAGGATGGACAAAACTTCAGGCATTTTAAGAAGGACAGGGAGGGATTCTAGGCACAGGCAATTAGTCAGCATAATTAATTTAGTCAATGTGCAAAATTTTATTAAAATCAGAGCACTTTTCATTTTTGGGGTCTAAATTATGCCGTTTTGTAAAATTTAAGTGATACCATCTTATTCAGTATTTTAATCAATTTACAAACATTCCAACCATCCCGGTTTCAGTCTTCTCCATGAGAAAAATAGTATGGGAGTTGTAAATCACACAGGCCAAGTTGCACTGTGCGTGCTAGAAAAAACATTTTATTATAGCACCTCTAAAACGGCTACTTCAGTATTTTCAGAACAAAATTTTATAATTTTATTGGTTCAGACTCAGTTTAACCTACATGTTGGTCAGTTATGCCTGAAATGCATTGCATTTCTTTTTCAAACCAGATGAAAAAAAATGAAAAAAAGAAGCTCTCCTAAAATTATCTGTGCCAGCGCGTGCACGCCTTAGAATAAAATGACTGTGGTTTAGCCAGGACAGTCCCAGTTTCAGCAATATTGTCCCGGCGTCCTGGTTTGTTAGTTAGTTAGTTGTTTGTCTCGGTTAAGAAGAATATCAGTCATTTTTTTTTATCTAAGAGACGAACTACCACAGATAATTTTGGATGTTTCTTTCGTTGTTTCATTATCAGCTATTTCTGTGTTCCATTCGAGAAAGGAATCTGATTGGCAACCTCATTCCCAACTATTCTTCTCTCAGAGCGAGGTTGTCTGAATATGGTTGATTATTTCTTCTGCAAAATTGAATTTTTTTTTCCGATTGGGACACGGAAAAAAGTTGACATGTTTCGAACGTTTTTCTCTGTTTTGTTTGGAAAATTTTCTGAAGTGTAATTTCAGCTTAAGTGAATTTTAATGTGTTTTCTTTGCTGTTTGATAGAACGAAAGGTGCTTCTTATAGCCATTAGCCAATGTAGAAGCAAAAATAAATTCTGTCGCCCAACCATGGTGGGACACATTTTTAGACATCCACATTATTTTATTTCCCCCGGTTTCGAAACTTCAGGGTTGGAATGTCTGAATTTAGTCAGTGTGCCAAATTTCATCAAAATCAGAGCAATTTTCATTTTTTGGTTCAAATTGACAAAATTGTGACTTCAATTGTAAAATATAAAATTTGAGTGGTACTTCTTATTTAGCATCATTAATTTAGTCGGTGTACCAAATTTCATCGGAATCAGAGCACTTTTTATTTTTTGGCCTAAATTGGCCTACATTGGTACCATCCATCCTATTCGGCATTGTTGATTTAGTTAGTGTGCCAAATTTCAGCAAACTCAGATCATTATTTTAGTCAGTGTGTCTAAATCAAAGTTTTTTTATTTGGTGTAAATGGTGTGACTTCATGTAAAAGACACAAAACAATTTTGCCTCAAAATTTGCCTGGTTATATACATTCTCTGGTGTTTCTGCCAAAAGAGCTCCGCATTCCGCAAAGAACGCTTCGCAAAAATCTGGGACAATTCTCCAAGTGTGAACATTTTAAAGATTTTTTGTTTTAATGGGTTTCGATCCCCTGAACAGCCTACTCCAAAAAACAAGAAGTGAGGACAGTTACTCGTCACTATTCGACTATGGAAGGGATCGCAAAATTGCTTTAGGCAGAAGGAAGTAACATCCCAGTTTCCCGTCAACATCAAATTGAAAAATCATCAATTCCCGATTTTCTGTCTCGGATTAAATCTCCAGAAAATGAATTTAGGGAAACAAAATAGTAAGATAAAAACAGACTTATGATATCGTAAAAATAGAAGATGGCGATTTTTATGCGGAGAAATGCTTGTTTCTCTTTTAAAGAATATTTCTATAATACATTTCATAGTTTTGATTTATTTTTTAGGGGAATAATGATTTTTTTTTTTAAATAATTAAGTTTTTTAGGCGGTACTAAACTACACGCGGGCGAGTGACAACAGCAAACTGGGATGTTACTTCCTTCAGCCTTATATTCCATAATAATATGCATATTTATCCTCAAATTAGCCATGCACAAAAAAATAAACTTGAGTTGTATATAATCCAGGATCTACATTAAAAATCTGAGACACTGACACGTAATGTTTAAATCCTGCACAATCCCAGTCAAACTGGGATGGTTGGAAGATACGCATAGGTAGGGTAGGGGAAGGCCTAGGAAAGGAAGAACAGGCAAAAGGCGATAGGCAAGTAAGGGCAAGTGAATGATGAATGCTTGATGATTTCAAAGTGTATAGGCGAGGAAATAAAATTCCAATTCGCGAAAGTTTATCCAGTTTTCTGTTTCAGCAAAATAAAAAAAATGAATAATTTCTTTTGTTTATTCCCTTTTTAATGTAGATTAATGAGACCAAAAATTCAATTTTGCGAAAGTTTGTGTCGTTAAATTTTTATTCGCGAAAGTTATTCAGGCGAAATTTTTTTAATTGTAAATTCGCAAAAGTTTATCAAAAAAGTTTCTCTCACAATACTTTCTCCAATTAAAGTATTATGTGTAAGTAAATAGAACTATGCCTAATATAACTTTTCATAGATAATAAATCTATATGTACTGCATTGTATTTTCAAGGATAAATCTACTATGTTATGCAACATTGTAAGCTGTAAATAAACTATAGTGATAAAAGTAGAACTGAGCGTAACTACTAGTGCTGATGAAAGAAAGTACCAAGCGTGACTAAAACTTTGATATGCGTAAACCTATCGCTTATAAGAATATGAGAAACAGAAGGCTTATACAAACTAGCTTAGAGCAAAACTAGCCACCCCTCACCAAGTTGGGCAAAATAGACTTCCAATCTATGTTATGCAATTGCTAATGTCTTTATGTTTTTGCATCTCTATCAAGTATAGCTTTCTTTGTAAAGATTTTTTACGTGGTGCTACCAGAATTGATAATAGATTTATTTTTTATGTATATTTTGTATATCTTGTTCTTGTAGAAATCTGTTATAATAGTTTTGTGAATGCTTTCAGATTATAGAGTGTCTTTATGAATTGTATAAAAATAAGTGTTTATTATGAAATAAGAGTAACCATTGATTTTGAAGTATTTATTAAAACTGGAATTAGTCAGAATCTTGAGAGTGTTTTTTGCTTGTTATGGCTCATATTTTTATATATCTTTTTGCTGGATATAAGAGCTAATAAGCTATGTGAAGAAGAGTAATTTTTGAGCATAGATTCTATGCTCGCGAATCTCTCCTTCACTTTTGATATATATCTGGTTGAAATCTGAAACATTGTTGTTATTTCGCCTTGTCTTTTGAATCGAAATTTGGTTTAGTGTCCTTTTTTTTCTAGCTCTACTGATAGTGGGGATGACAACAATGCATCTTCACTAAGAATGAAGCAAGATAAATCTGATTATGATGATGAACTAGAAAATGATTATCAACACAAGAAGAAAAAGAAGAAGGAAAAGAAAAAACATAAGCATAAAAAGAAACACAAGCACAGGGAAAAAGAAAACGAAAACGAAAAAACTAAGGAAAGTAATATGTTATCTGTTCTAATTGATTTGGCTGATCTCGATCAGCTTGAAAATAGAAAACGACTACTGCAACAACAATTGGAAGAAACAGCTGGCAAAAAAGATTTTAGACAAAGTGATAACTCCTATTCAGAAATTATGAAAGACTTAGCTTCCAATGATAGTGAAGTAGCAAAACTTATAGAAGATTGTAAACGTGAAGCTTTGGAACAAGACACTCAGAGAAAAGATGCAAATCGAGAGAGACGGAGTGAAAATGATCGAAATAATCCTCGCAGTGAATCACAGAACAAATATCCAGAATCTGGTAAAACAAAGCGTGGAGGTGACAGTAAAGATATAGAGCATTCTCGTAGTGATAAAGCATTAGCTTCTGACCGTCGTTCTGACCATAGGTCATCTAGAGAACTTGACCGAAGGAGAGAATCTAGACGTGATCATTACGATAACCATAGAGACCAAAAAAGATATAATGAAAAGCGACGTTCTGACAATGATAGGACTAAAAATGATGACGAGAGGAATCGAGATCGAGATCACCGCCATAGTCGGGAAAGAGTGCCTCAACATGTTGATAAGTTTGGTAGGGACAGATCCCAAAGGGATCATTATGTTAGCCAAAGTGATAGTAGATCTAAACATTCTGAAAATAATGATAGAAAAAGAAGAAGTCGGTCCAATGATAGGGATGGCAGAGGAGATAAAAAAGTTGAAAAGAAAAAAGCAGAAAGTTCCGATGAAGAGTAAGTTTTATATTCAATTTCTATTTTGGTCTATTAAAGGAGAAATGAGGCCAAGACTTACTTTTTAATATTTTTTTGATATTTTGATTCAAACTATGAAAACAGGTTGTTTCCCAAAAAATTATATGATTTTCTCCATTTTTGTGGAAGATATGGGGCTACTAGATGTAAACTCTAAAAAGCTATATCTTCAGATTGGGATAAGATATTGAGCTGAAATTTTCAGGATTATCCCATCTTATGTTAAGAAATATGCTCACGAAATTTCAACAACATCTAACATGGAACATGTGGGACACCTAGTCCACTTGCACTTACCATCAAAGGCTACACCACTCCATTTTGTTTTTCCTCCTTACTATATTCAGGTTCGTCTACATTATCGCCTAAATGATCTTTATTACTTTCAATGGAGCTAACCTTGAAGGGTTTCTTTGTATGCTCTCATGATGATACCATCAGAAGACACCATGTTTACATTATACAACTCAAAAACATCTCACACTAGTGACGTAATATTTTTAATCATGTGTCTTTAATGAACTGTTCATTTTGAGCTAAATATGAACTTTTGCGAGTTTTTTTGTTAAAACCATTTTGTTCAGAAAGATAAAGCAATCATTCTGAGCATATGTTATTTCTTGACGTCAATTCTCCTGGATACACCAAAGCTTCATATTACATTTTTTTGGCATTTTGATTTTTTTATATCAAATAAAAGCTGATACAGTAACCTGAAGAATATTTATTTCATACAAAAAAAAAGAATTTGAAATAGAAAACCCATCAGTGCTGAAAAGATTATGAAAAAACCCAAAGTTTTAAACGGACATACTGTAAATCCTCCAATAAATGCCCGGGACGTTTATTTAATTTTCTAAGTTTTGAGGGGGGCATTTATTACAGGGAGGCGTTAAAAAGAGGGAGGCATTTATTTAAAAAGTTATGTTTCTACACAACAGTTAAAAAATCATTGTCTCCTTCATCTTTATCCAGAAGATTACAAGGGTCATTCACATCCTCGATGTCGGAATCTGAAGGTTCGAATGAGTTTATTTCATTATCGGCATTATAGATCATCATCATTGTTTATTGGGAGATTTACGGTATACTAATTTTCATAACCATAAATAATCTATTTTAAGCTGTCTTTTTGACTAAAGGCCCACCCTTCAAATGAATTTTGCAAAATAAGCCCGCCTCCGAATCAGCCCCCAGGATAGATTATTCAAATTTCAAGTTAATCTGTTATTGTGAAATTCAGTAGAGATATTAATATTAAGTTATATTATTTCCCATTTTATTACACTGTAAGTCTCAGATTTATTCTCTGCTTCAAACTCAAACATGTTCATATATCAATATAAAAACATATCAGTTGTTTTTGTCTGCTGCTGTAGTTTGAATTAATCAGCGCCTACTTCTAATTTTGTTTCAATTAATAAGCCCTCTCTTCCGAATAACCCCCCTCACCTTTTGAGTAAGCCCTCACTCCTAAAATAATGCATTTTGACAGATAAACCCCTGGGGGCTTAGTTGATCATTAAGGGTACGCAGATTTAAAAAGAGAACAATCTGTTAAAATTTTAATTGCCATGGATACAGTAATCACAATCACAGATATATACATTTATATTGATGTTTATTCTTTCTTTTCAATTATTTCAAATGCCTCATTACAGATATAAGAAATATAAACACGCGACTTCAAATAAAATAAAACCTATAGTTCCTGATTTTCCTAGTATAAATTTTTTTCTGCTTCGGTTAATAATGTTTCTTATCGGTACTGTATATCAGTGTTCAAATTAAGTGCTAACAATCACTTTAGATTCTTGTGTAAAGCTTGAATGATTATTTTATTCTTATTTCAAACACTATATCTCAGTAAAAAGTTACTACTCTCTTCAGAGTTAGAAATAACTGTAAATATCATGTGTGGAGGAGAGATATTTGAGCATAGATTCCGAGCTTATTCCTACTTAATTCGTTCCTTGCTCTTTTTGTATGTTTTTAGTGTAAATCTTGATGCATTAGCCGATCACATGGATGTTGACGAGGAAGAAATCATTGCAAAGCGACGTGTCGAGAGAAAGGCTTTACTTGCAAAACTGAAACCACCAACACCAGAGCCACCCAAGGAACCTACTCCTCCTCCTCTCAAGGAACCTAGCCCTATTTTGGAACTACCTGATGTAAGAGTACAAGGTAACAAAGAATCAAACAATGATCTTAATGTTTCTGAAAACATCGAAGAATCAAATGGTGACGACAGTAGTGAAGAAGATTTAACATCTAGTTCAGCAGATTCAGACAGCTCTTTTGATTCTGACGAAATTGGCTCAAAAGACAGTAAAAGAGCAATGCTGCTAAAGAAAAAACTTGCAGAAGAAAAAGAAAAGTTACGTAAGAAAGAGCATGAACGGATTTTGTATAAAATGGAAAAAGAACAATCAAAATTAAAAGACAAATTAAAAAGTATTGAAAGAAATAAAGACATGAAAGAAAAAGAAAAGCGAAGGGAAAAAGACAGGATCAAAGAAAAACTAAAAATTACTGATAAACTTATTCAAAAGGAAAAGGAAAAGGAAGCTGAATTACAAAAGAAAATAAATACAGAAAAGTTGAAGCAAAGAGAAAAAGAATTGAGAGACAGTTTACGTATGAAAGAAAAAATGAGAGAGCAAGAAAAAGTTACAAAAGAGAAAGGAAAAAAATCTAGAGAATCTATGAACAATGAAAAAGTGTCTGAAAAAGAATCAATGATAAACAAAAAACATGAGCAGAAAAATAGTGACGAATCTAGGGGAAATCAAAGCCATAGAAACAACAATTCATCAAAAATAAGTGACCATAGACATACAAAAAATCAAGACAATCCCAGCAAGAGTCAACACGATAAGCGAAATATGTCAAGAACTAATAAAAATACTGACAAAAATTTGATAAAGATGAATAATAGTAATAAAAACAGATCTGAGGGTCAAGAAAATGAGACAACACATTCAGATAGGTATGATAGTACTATAGATTATACTAGTAAACGAAGCAATGTGGATACTGTAAACAGTAGCTCTGATGCAAAGAAAGCAAGGAAAGATAGTATAACAGACGATAAACTTGTTAAAGAAAAAGATGAGGTGCACAATAGTGGTAATGAGAGCTCAGATAATGAAAAAGATGGAATAGATATGTTTTCAGGGGGTGGTGATATGTTTTCGGAAAAATTTGAGGTATGATATTTATTGTTATCAAAGAATAACTTGATGGAAGAGAGATATTGAACATAGATTCAGGATATGAAGCCTGAATCTATGCTCAAATATCTCTCCTCCACATTTGGTATTTACAGTTATTTCGAACCCTGGTAATATTTTTCAAAGATGCATATATATTTAATAGTCATGTCTCTAGTATTTTTACTGCTAGCCTGCGTTTTGGGTGTGTGTTAAGTGTCTTTATCTATTAATTAGGGTCAATATAGGATCTGATCAAGGATAAGGAACCATAATAGGATAGGATAATAACGATAGTGAAATCTGGCATGTGTATCCCTGCCCTAGAAGTGACTTCAGACTTGTGATTTGCAGAGTGTCTGTTCCTTGCAACTCTCTAACTAGATTTCATTATCAAGCCATGTGTGTTATAATGAGATGGTCAAGAGAATATTTTTTTATTGTTTTAGAGTCCACAAGGAGGTAGTAGCACTCGTGGTCGACACATACAAGAAGGAAATAATCCTAATCTTACTGATAATTGGGATGATGCAGAAGGATACTACAGTAAGTCTCAATGTTATTTTCAGATTTTAATCAGAAATAATAATACTAGGCAATACTAATACTAGTCAGACATACCACTCTGCCGGCCCGAGCAAATTTGGTTTAAAGTAGAGTGTTTGTTCATGATAATTTAATAGAATATGCAGGCAGGGATATTTTCAAGCACTTTTTTATGTTCGGTACAGGCCATAAAAACTCAATCTTCTGTTGAGTTTTGAAACTCAATCTTCTGACATTTTTTGTAGCAAGCTAGAAAAGTTACTTTTCTGGCTATATTTGGAACTACTAATACTTAAAAAAATAATTTTTAAATGTACAATAACTATTCCAAAAAGTCTAAACATGTACAGTGTTTCTTAAATTCTTCCTGTTTGTTGTATTAGCGGTACAAAAAAACAACTCACAACCTTACAGCAAACTTGTCTCATCGCATGTTTAGCAGCTGTCTCACCATCATTTTTTTTAAATAATAGCCTTGTTTAGTTTTTATAACTAGTAAACTTGTGGACAGTGGATAATTTGCTAGAGGGATTTGACTGTTTATTTCATCCTAATATATTGTATCAAAATTGGGTGCAGAGAACGCCGTTTTGAAGCTTCCAAAATCTAAAAAAAATTTGCCGCCCAACCATGGAGGGGGACAGGGTGTTTAGGAAACTCAATCTTCTTAAGAAAACGGCCAGAGGTCAAAGTGCTTGATCTCTGGCAGGCAGGGGGATTTTCTCTATAAAAAAACATTAATTTATGTATGTAGTCTGAATCTATGCTCTAAAATCTCTCCTCCACATATGGTATTTAGAGTTATTTATGGACCTCGCTTTCTGGTATTGATGGTTTAGCCAATCTAAATACATTTTGAAGAAGATACATGTTGTAAATAAATTTGTTCTTTTCACTGTTTAGAAACAAGAGTTGGTGAGATAATGGATAAACGATACAGTGTGTATGGATTTACTGGCCAGGGTGTGTTCAGTAATGTTGTGAGAGCCCGTGATGCACTGAAAGGGAATATGGATGTTGCCATAAAGATAATCAGAAGTAATGAAATGATGTACGTTTAAACATTTAGTAACTAATTTAAGGATATCTTTGATTGCGCCATAAGAAGAATCAATAAACTTAGATTGATTATATGTATTTTTTATTCAACCTTGATAATACCCTGTATTTTTTGAACATCCAATTTTTCATACCATTTCATACCATTTTTAGAACTCTTGAGTTTACTGATTTGCAATATTGGTGGTGATTTTAAATCAGAATTTCAGTTTTCCTCCAATGAACCCTTCTCACGATTGTATTACAAAATAACATAATGACTTTATGAACTTTATTTTTTTTGTAGGCAAAAACAAGGACGTCAAGAAATGAAGATATTAGAACGGTTAAATTCTGCTGATCCTGATGATAAATATCACTGTTTACGATTGTTTCGAAATTTTGACCATAAGCAACATTTGTGTTTAGTTTTTGAAAGTTTAAGGTATTCGACTAATACACAAAATCAGTGTTCACAGTGTGCAAAATAACAATAAATAATCACTGTGGAGAAGAGATTTGAGTATTGATTCAGGCTTCATAGCCAGGAGCAATGCTCAAATATATCTCCACCACATTTGGTATTTACTGTTATTTCAAACACTGGTTTACCATATGAGAACTGATGATCACTATAAAAAGGTTTTAATTCTTTTTACTTCACTTTATTTCAAAACATCAATGTTGGTTCATTGAGCTAATTTCAAAATATTCACTGTTTATTTCCTTGACTTTTTAAATTTTTTTTTAATAAAATACCACAGTTACCTAGGAGTTCGTCCATCGTATTTTTAAATTGTGCTTCAAATCGCAAGGAGTTTTCTCTCGCAGAGATATAGTTTTTGTAATAATTTTAACTAATACAAATTAATTTACTGATCTCAATTTAGTATGAACCTACGTGAAGTGTTACGTAAGTATGGTAGCAATGTTGGACTTCACATCAAAGCGGTTCGTTCATATGCTCAGCAGCTACTACTTGCATTGCGATTATTAAAGAAATGTAGCATTATCCATGCAGACATCAAACCTGATAACATATTGGTTAGTTCTTTTTGTGAAACGTTGAAAAGCTTGATTTAAGGAAGGAAGTTTTATAAAAGTTGTCAGTAAAAGCTAGATATCATAACATCAGATTTCATTGCTTTTAGTGCGTACGCACTTTATGGATGCCCCCTATCAGGGAGGGAATTTTTTTTTAAACAGATGATGTCTTTTTAACTTATCTTTTTTGGTCGTTTGAATTTAAGGTTATTGCATATAATATGATTGAGAAATATGGGACATATTTAATAATATTTAGTCATTTTCATAGGCCTATAGTTAATCACTTTCTTCTTTTTGTTGCTTTTGTGGTATATATTTCATTTTCAAAATTGGCACTTCAGCTTTGTAAAAGTGATATCCCTAGAAAGTGTACGAGTGTTACCTACAATTCAGGTTGTTTTCCGAAAATATGACCTTGAAGTTTAAAGATGAAACTTGAAGTTTACAAATAATTTTCATATTTCATTTAATCCAGCCTCGGTACTGTTTTACAAGTTCAAACTCTTCATTGCATTCTTTTAGGTCAGCGAGTCAAAAATGGTTTTGAAACTTTGTGATTTTGGATCAGCATCTTCTGTTACAGAAAATGATATCACACCTTATCTTGTCAGTAGATTTTACCGCGCACCTGAAATTAGTAAGTTACAGTATCAAGCCTTGCAGTTCAGGGTTCGAACTAACTGTAAATACCAAATGTGGAGAAGAGATATTTGAGCATAGATTCAGGCTACATAGCCTGAATTTATGTTCAAATATCTCTCCTCCATTATGCTTATTCTTACTTAATTCCTTTCTTGCAGGTATCCCAAATTTTTTATGTGTTTTATTTACTTTGGTTTAAACCCAGTGGGCAAATACCTGCTCAAAGTCAGCAAAATAACGTTAGAGCAACGTTCAAATGAACGTTGCTCTAAC
>JAUELI010163793.1:0-11772 GCA_031471325.1 Catablema vesicarium
CTCGAATCAATCTTTAGATCAGAAAAATCATTGTTATCATAATACTTATAGTTGACCCCACCTATGGATTCATTCAACGACGCATCAAATTCAAGTGTATTAAGTTGTGCAAGAAATTCCTTAATTTTAATTGAAGAGAGACACTTATTATAAACTAAGGGGGGCGTTGTACAACCAAAAGGGAGTATTTCACTAATACATTTGCAGCAGAACCAATCATCAGTTAATTTTTGAAGGGAGGCATAGTCTCTGGCATTTAGACCATTACATTTAATATGTACCCAAAAGTCACATATATTGCATTGAATAGCTTTGTTAACAGATTTAACAGAGTTAACAGATTTTCCACATATACCACACGGAAAGTTATCATTTAACAGAAAGAAACAGAAAAAAATAACAGAAATGGAAACAGAGAAAAAAAAAAAATAGAAAAAATAACGTTTAATAAAACACTTACACGAGTAGAATAACCGCTACGGTTATTATAACTTTAAAGATGCTCACTTCATATATTACTAGCATTTTATTGTTAGATAAAAAGTATGAACTTATATAAACTTGAGTATATATTATATAAACTTATGAAAACAAAGATCGTTAACTTTATTTGATAATATACTTTCTAGTTTTGTGAACTTATCAGCAAGAGTATCGAGTTTTAGATTAATTTCATTGAGATGCTCGTTATCCTCCACGATTTTTAATTCGGGTTTCTTCATGCTGTCAAGTTTGTTCTTGGTAATTGCAGATGCCATGATGAATGTATAATATTTGAATTAGAGAGCACGAATAAACTATTTAGTTCATTCGGCCAACTTGGTGAGAGCTTTCAAGAGCACGTCCGTTCACCTTGACGATCAGAGCGCAAAGATGTACAGTTCGCGTAATTAAGCTGTAGCATCCTATGTAATTTAGAGATTGTTTGTAGCTTACTGTAATATTATTTTTAATTTTATATAGCTAGCTATATGCAGACGTATATAGTTCTGTAATTTACCTGAAGCGATCTTATTTGTGATCTACTGTATATACATTTTTTTCAGGATTCTGCATCATTTTTGCCTGTCTGTTTTTTAGACGACCCAAGGATATTCTTTAGTAAACAAACATGAAGAAACCCGTCTACATACAATAGCCTAGATGGGATACCCGTCTCGTTCCTTCTGATTTTGAGGAAGGGTTAAATTTTAGTATGTTATCCAGACTTACAATAGCCATGCATTATCTTTATACAAACTAATCTTTTCTATCAATACCATGTTTAAACTAGCGACTCACATGTTTTCTTCACCTCTGGGTTCGAAATAACTCTGTCTTCAGCTATATTTTAGGAAACAATGTGTAAATCGGTATTTGATACATTTGTTAGTATGATGTACTGTATCTAGTTCATAGTACAGTATATGTATCATTCAGTGTAATAATGTAAAGGTTCAATTGAGCAAAGCGCTCCCAATATATACTGTAGGAACTGGATACATGACATGGTAACAAGCGAGAGGTTGTGTGTACAAACCTAACAAGATCAGGTAAAGTCATGTTTAGTTCAATATATGTATCTTCATAGAAAGTAAGTAAAAATCATCCCGCTGGACTGAGAACTATAGAAAGCAGAGCGGCTATTGAGCTGTGGAACCATTGTTTTAAAACAAAAACAAATAAATAGCCCATGCATGCTGAAGTATTATGCCTTTAATTTTCCTCGACTTTGTTTTTTCTATAATAACATTGCAACTACTGATCGTTACCAGCAATTAGCTAGGGAGTATAGGCACTAGACTGCTCTGAAACGAAAGTATAATGATATATGTTATACAGTTATATACAGTATATATAGCGACGACAAATAAGACTAGAGAAGCGTTATATTTACAGCATTTAAAAATGTAACTGCTTTAAATCTGATTTGAGGACTGTTCAGAAACATTGCTCGGAATATTATCTTTTAAAATATTTGCTTCTTCCTTTATACAGTAGGAAATATTGCATTGTACTTTGAATTCTTATTGTTTGTTTCTAATAATCTTTTTACAGAAATTATATATGAAATAAACAGATGTTTTGAAGAAAAAAGGGCTCGAATAAAAAAAATGTTGAAAAATGTATATCATTCATCAACTAATATATGCGATTGATTAGTAATTTATCCCAATTATGCAAGAAATAAAGCCAACTTTAAACATGTTGCTGGGAAGAGCACTCTTCCAATGTTAAACTCATGCCGAAAGTAATGATCATTTAAACACAGTATTTTTATTTATGTCAACTTTGCTCTCCTCAAAAATAAAAGTCATTGATTAAAATTGTCAAAAGTTAGACAACAAAAACGCAAGGCAGGAGAAACCACCAAATTCCTTCGCATATCCATTGAAATATTCTATAATCACATCAGGGTCTACAGGATATATTATATGTACACGCTCCATTCTTGAACAAAACAACAAGATAGCAACAAGATTCAGTATAATGTTTTCCAAAGCAAGTTTGTCTTGCACAGTTTTTAGCAAGGAAACCTCATAGACCTCATAGCCCTTTGGTTATCTAATAATTTTAAATATGTAGCTTTTGTTGGTATATTGGAAAGGTGCTTATTTACTATAAATTTTTGTTTCAGGTAAAATTTTATAAATGCTACTATGGTTGAATCTCTTATCGAGCTTTCTGTATGTGCAAGTATAAAAGATTTGAAAATATTGAAACATTTCTGTAAATATTTAAATCAAAAAGTCCTTTATAGATTGGTGAAGAAATGTTTTTCAGAACCGAAAAAAACATTAGCATTTACAGTATTGCTTCAAAATTGGCCATTAGATTTTTTTTCAGTTATAGCGATTGGAGTTCAACTTAAGGAAGAAGATTTAATTTTGATTGCATCATTAATTCAGAAGAAAGATGTTGGTTTAATACGCTATTTTGCTTTTCTCTATCAGAAATTTGGTGTATATGACTGTCGTGCAACCGATGCTTTCTTGAAAATTTGTTTAAGCGATGAGTCCTTATTATCTACTAGACGTTATGGAAATGTTGGAATGGTTTCACGATCCTACAATGAAGCATTGCATATAGCTTGTAGAATTGCCTGTTTACAAAATGAGAATAGAGATAATGCAGAAGAAACTGAAGATATGATACCAAAAATGTATCCAATAATAGTAAAAATGGAAATGGTTGCAAACTGTGATAACTTTAAAGATATTATAGAATTGTGTAAATTACAAAGTAAAGATAATCTTGTTATTCGAATTGAAATAGCGAGATTGCAATTTGATTATTTAGCTACTATTAAAATTGCAAAAATTTTAGATATTGTAAACAAAACAGAATTAACAGGAGTTGATCTCAGTTATAATTGTTTATCGAATTCTACAGATACAAGAATAAAATTAGTTTGCGAACATCTACAGAAATGCCATAATGTTGAAACTATATCTTTTGCTTATAATAATATTGAATCACAGCAATGTCATTTATTGAAAAACTGTTTCAAACACCTAACAAAACTTAAGTGTTTGGATTTGTCTTTTAACCAGCTTGGAGTTAATGATGCAAATTTAGTTGATCTATTACTAAATGGTTTTTCTTCAAACAACATAAAAACATTGATATTATCTGGTTGTGGTTTGAAAAAATTAGCAATGAATGCATTGATTGATTCTGATCATATCATTGGTTTACAAAAACTTAAAATGGAACAAAATTTCAATTTGCATAAACGCCAGTATACACTAATGAAATTACTTTCAAAATTTGAAAACACGTTGCAATATGTTGATATATCTTCATGTGGTTTTCAAAAAAGTGACATAATAAATATGTGCCCTGTTCTGTGCAAACTTAGATATCTTAGATGCCTTGTACTATGGCCAAATTCTGGTATTTCAGCCGAAACAGTAAGACTTGAGATATTACCACTCCTGACAAATTTGGAACATTTAAAAACGGTTCCGCCTATTGGTAATGTAGAACAAATCATTTAATTTATTTCTACTGTTAAAACCATTGTTTAAAGGTTTTAAGGGTAGAAATATATTATTTTTACTAGATTATCAAATGAAAAACAGTAAAAATATTTGCCATTTACTGTACACATCAAAACCTTTATAACAATATACGAAATATCTGCGGTGAAAGCAATTTGTCAAGGCTATTATCAGTCATCCCTTATCTTAATATGATAGTTTTACAGTGATTATTTCTAGCAATATGTTCAAGGGTCAAAATAAGTAATAATAAGCTTGGTGGAGGAGATATATTTGAGTATAGATTCAGGCTACATAGCCTGGATCTATGCTCAACAATATCTCCTCCATATTTGGTATTTATAACGTTGATGTTTAAAGATATAAGCATTACATTATCATTGATTATATATATTATATACCTGTAATGTATTGCTTGTAACTAAATATTTTTAGTAAAGAGTGCTCAATACGATATAAAATAAAGTAGAGCGAATGTATATATATTTTTTATTAAAAAATTCGTTTTTACATAACTTTAAGTTTCACGCTAGTGTGATCTTCAGATGTAAAAACGTGATATGAGATTGTTACATTTACTACTATAATTTCTGTCGTTACAGAATGTCTGGTGGGACTGCTTTGAAGTTATTAAGGTGATGTTTGTTTGAATGACGACATTTAGAGACAAGTTCACTTCTTTTGTTTAGCAACTCCAGTGATGACGTAATGATGTGATATTTGTCAGTCAAACAAAGATTGCACATTTTACTACCATTTTTGTATGCTTTAGCATGATCTATAATGTTCCAAGATAAAATGGGATCAGAAATTCCATTGTTTTTAAGGCTCCATACATATTTAGAAAGTTCTGTAGAGTTCGCTTTGCTTTCATATTTAAAGGAGTTTCGGTGTTGGTACCAGCAATCTTTAAATGTGTTCTCTGTGAGTCCAATATAATTTTTGCCTTGGTTCTCTGTTGTTGTTTTTACGTTACAAAGGTAAATGACGCTCTTGTCTAATCATTTTCTGTTTAGTGGACAAGATAGTTTTTGTCTGCAATTGCACGTTGCTGATAAAGATTCAGTTTCGGGCTTGTTGGATAAGATCTTTTTGTTATGGGCGGTGATGATGTTAGAGACATTTGGTACACAGCTGTAGCTTACTTTCAGGTTGTTTCTGTTAGATAGTTTATGAAATTTATGTGTCTTTGGGAAATTTCTATGTACCATCTTTAGAAAGTTTTTTGCTACGTTGGTGTCGACATAACAGCTAAAGGGTGGGTTAAACCAAGTGATATTTTGAGATCTCTGTTTCTTATCGTTTACATTATTGCTGTTGTAAGTGATGGTTTCTTTGTAACCACTTGCAATTAGAGCACTGTTGTAATATGGTAACACAGAGAACACATTTAAAGATTGCTGGTACCAACACCGAAACTCCTTTAAATATGAAAGCAAAGCGAACTCTACAGAACTTTCTAAATATGTATGGAGCCTTAAAAACAATGGAATTTCTGATCCCATTTTATCTTGGAAAATTATAGATCATGCTAAAGCATACAAAAATGGTAGTAAAACGTGCAATCTTTGTTTGACTGAAAAATATCACATCATTACGTCATCACTGGAGCTGCTAAACAAAAGAAGTGAACTTGTCTCTAAATGTCGTTATTCAAACAAACATTACCTTAATAGCTTCAAAGCAGTCCCACCAGACATTCTGTAATGACAGAAATTATAGTAGTAAATGTAACAATCTCATATCACGTTTTTACATCTGAAGATCGCACTAGTGTGAAATTTAAAGTTATGTAAAAACGAATTTTTTATTAAAAAATATATATACATGTAATGTATTAATATATATTGTTCTAAATAGATTAACCTATTCACAAGTGAAGTGAGAAGACGTCTTAAGAATCTCTTACTGCAATTGATTTATTTGTAATAATAACAAAAATGTATCAAGGAATAGGAAATACTTTTGTATGACTCTAAGCTTCATTTAAAATGTGTTGTATATGTATGTGTTTTGTGCTTATTACTAAAATCATGACAGGTATTCATTGATTTCAGGATACAACCAGTGTCAAAAAGAATTATATACTGTATAATAAATACCGTATCAGAAGTGATAATATATGATAAAATTCAGATTAAAACTTACTGTATAATATTATATTCAAGCATATTGAGTATTTAACAAGAAATCTTAAAAGAACTTCACTTCTGTCTGTGTTTTAAATATTTAAATTCATGCTCGTATTTGGAATGTTTTGAATCGCTATTTCATATACAGAAGATAACAGTATTATGTCTCTTATAATCTGAGTCTAAAAATTTAAATTTGCAGGATTGTTATCGTTTTATGGCGTGGATACACTAGACAATTTAAAAACAAGTTTTCTAGTAAGCAAGTGGAAAACCAAACTTTTAAAGTTAACATTGATTTGGCATTGAATGTTCCACTTTTTTGTGGTTAAAATATCAAAATCAAAGTTCTGACAGTTATGACCTAGGAATATTATACTAAATAAATAGTACAGCTCAACATTGAAAAGCAAAAAAACAACAAACAGTGTGTTTTTTGGTGCTACTTTTCAAAAAAGCATGAAAAATACTTGTAGCCCTGAAAATTTTGGTTTTGATTTGAAAGTTTTTTTCCCACAGAGAAATTTTCTATTGTATTCATGCCATTTTAAACATTTAGTACTTGGTTTTGTTTTTTTGCTAGTTGGATTTGACAGACATTTTTTACTTGCTAAATAAGTTAAATATATGAAAATGCTAGGCAAGGCACAAATAAATAGTCAACTATATGTTATATGATATTGCAATATATTTTGTAAAATATAGAATAATATCATTTAGAATGCAAAAATCAAAGCAATGCAGAGTTTTGGAACTAGAAGAAGGGAAGGATTATACCACTACTTTATTTCGTGTTGAGAAAGGTAATTAATAGTATTAACCTTTCTCTCTTCTTGTGTTTTATAAGAATTGCCATATTTTGTCAGGCCGCGTCACAAAATTGTGGTGTTAGAGTCATTTCTTATGTCAAAATTAGGTCGGCCGATTGGTCAGCTATTGAATTTTAGAAAAAACAGTATTTTCGTAGAAAAAAGAATAAATTTCATAGCTTTTTTGTAAATCACAAAATCAACGACTCAAAACTAGAAATTTTGACATTCCAAAATAAAGTCGATCGGCTGAGTCTAACACCACAATTTTGTGACGACCGCCTTGAATGAACTGCATGATAGAACTTATTAGTGCAATGCATGGATTGTTCATTCTTAAGCGGTAACTGGCGGTGTGAAATTCTGTAATCAGAAATGAACGATCTCTATTTCTTTATTTTGTTTTTAGGTTGGACAATCCAATTCAAGTTAGGAGTAGCCTCACAACCAGACGATCTTGAATTATACACTAATCACCCACAACTATCAACATCAACGTTTCAACCAGAAATTTTTTATTTGTCACAATGGATTAACCCAAACAAATCGCCACTTGATATTACCGATCATTATGCGAACGTATCTATCATTCAAGCAGGAGTCTTTCAATTTTATCTCAAATATTGCATCAACGAAACGAGGCTTTGTCATGGCTCTTTTCTTGTTGATCCTGAATTACTTCTTCCTTCAGGCCAACTTCACTTAGATGGTATTATTATGCAGACTGTATTATCAAAGTGTCTTGGACCATTACCTGAATGGAAAGGGAGATTGGAGGTGTCACATCAAGCTGGTTACAACATGCTTCATTTTAGTCCTATACAAGAACTTGGTGATTCAAACTCTTGTTATTCTATAAAAGATCACTTAGAGTTTAATCACAAGTTTTCTCATACCAGTACCTGCGTTACAGAAGATGTTTTCAAAACAGTTATAAGTGATTTACGTAATGATTGGGAAATGTTGTCTATTGTAGACATTGTTTTAAATCACACTGCAAATAATAGTGACTGGATATCACTACATCCTGAATGTTCATATAATTTAAGAAACTGTTCTTATTTACGACCAGCATTTCTTGTTGATCGAGCTTTATGGTATTTTAATAAAGAGATAATGGAAGGAAAGTGGCTAGAGCAAAAATTACCGAGTAAAATTACTTCAATGGATAATCTAAAAACTATCAAATCATTATTAAGGTAATAAATTTATATTTTCCATTCTTTACTACTTCATCAAACTTGGTTTATTACAATTATTTTTACTGAGTTTTGAGGAATAATGCATTTTATGGAGAATTGAATATTATTGTCGAATAAACTGATGATAAGCCTGTACATCCATCTCCAATCATTATTTATTTCCAAATTCCCAAGCTGTCAATTTACAACTCCCCAACCAATATTTACCAGTCAAAAAAGGACTTCAAATCTCTCTTAAAAATTATAACTACCCCGTTGAATGTTGATAGTACTGATTTCATGGATGTTAATGATCCAAATTTTTGACCTTAGAATAATGATTCCAGAAATCTGAACACTTTCCTGGATGATGTTGATTGAACTTTTCTCAGTTGATGATAATCCAAAGGGGAAATAATGCTGAAGATGAAAAATACTGGAAAAATTAAATACTCGTCTGTATAAAATAAAGTCTTTATATATATATGATGACGTGAAAGCACAGTTTTTTGTTACTGTCAGGGCGGGATATAACTACAAATACCAAGTGTGAAGGAGAGTTTTTTAAGCTGTAGTTTGATTTAATAAGATAAGAATATTATTTCCATATAATTGAACATTATAAATATCTTTATAGTGAAGTTCTGGCTTCATTGAAATTACATGAATATTATACTGTCAATGAAGAAAAACTGTTAAATGAGTTTATGGACATAGTGGAATCAACTTCTTTACCTGTAAGTTGTGAGATTTTATATAACATAATGCTGTGCTCAAGATGAAAAATAAATAGTTATTATGGGGGAACACTTTTGAGTTGTGGGAGATTATTAGTACCCTGTTATTTAGCGTAATTATAGTAAGTTGTTGCTCAAAAATTGAATTTCTTAATTTCATTAAATCAAGATTGAAGATTGTTATGTAACAATAAATACTTCACCTCCTCCCAGTGGGCAAATACCTGCTCATTGTCAGCAAAATAACGTTAGAGCAACGTTCGAATGAACGTTGCTCTAACGTTATTTTTCTGACTTTGAGCAGGTATTTGCTCACTGGGCTCTTCTAGAATTTGATCTTTTTCCACATTAGATTCCCATTGCTGAAGTTCTTCCAAAGCTTGAAATCATACAAGACGACAATTATACACGACTTGGCTGTACAATTGATCTCACTGCTGCTTTAGCATACTGTGTATCAAGATGGTAAACCAAATTCTTATATAGGCTTCATATGACGTAAATTAAGATTCAATGTGTATGATTTTTGAGATTTTATATTTTGTTTAGATTGTCACAATTTCCAGTAAGTTTTATGTGGACATCACGCTCTTGCAAATCAACGTTACTGGGTATTATTTTATGTTTTTTTTAGTGATCAAGTTCCTATAAAAGGAAGGATTCTGACTTATCAAAAGGTTTTTAGGAATCTAGTAAAAGAACTTAATGCTGCAAAAATGTTGTTTATTGATAAAGTCCATGAAGAAATCATTCTCAACACCATTGGACATGTAAAATATCACTTTGTTGATGAAGATGGACCTCGTTATGGAGATGTGACTGAAGAACACTCTATTTCTACCAGGTTAGCTTCTATAAATAGAAACGGCTAATTAGGTAGTTAGTCATAAACAAATCTAGAATGAATCCATATTTATTATTTACTATTATTTCAAAACTGGTAAGAATGCAAATTGCAAGATTTTTTTCTCTCAAAAGTTCAATTTTGTTGAGACAATAATTATGTAAACATATTACATTAGAAATCCATGTTCTCTCTAAAGTATTTGATTTGTGTTACTTGTACATTGATAGCCAAACACATTGTAAGGTCACTAAACAGAATAAAATTTTCCAGCATCTCATCCTTAAATTATACTGGAACATTATCTGTAATCATTTAGACTAAAGGTATTTACTAACACCTATTTTTGTAGATATTTTTCATATCCTTTCCCTGATTCATCTCTTGAAGAAGATATTATTCTAATGGATTCTGCAAAATCATATTTATTAATGGCTCACAATGGCTGGGTAATGAGCGGTGATGCATTGAAAAACTTTGCTAAATCTGATTCAGATGTATATTTATGTCGTAAACTAATTGCATGGGGCGACAGTATAAAGTTACGTTATGGCGACAAACCAGAAGATTGTCCATATCTTTGGGATAAAATGAAAAAGTATACACAACAAATGGCTCGAATATTTCATGGTTTTCGATTAGACAATTGTCATAGTACACCTATACATGTAGCTGAGGTATTTTCAATAGTTTTTTTATCTGCTGTGAGCGCCAGGCTATTATTGACTCAATAGTAATAGCTGTACCCTTTATTATGAAACTACTATAAGTGCTTTCAAATAGATTTTACAGTTATTTTCTTACAATTGGATACATTGTTAGAAGCATTGTTTCTTAATGTACCTTTATACTTAAAATATGATTCATAGCAATATCCCTTGACTATTCCCATGGTTACTGTCGAAACACACATACAAGTTGTTGTTATTATTATTATTATTATTATTATTATTATTATTATTTACAAATATTTACAGGATAAAACCATCAGTTATAAACATACATACAAATATACATACGCAAATACTGTTATCAGAGGCGTCCTGTTAACACTCTGTTATTAGTTTAAAATGTAAAATTGGGAAATAAATACTATAGATATGTATAGAGAAAATGAAACTGAAAAAGTGAAAGCATAAAATATAAGCAAAGTAAGGCATGCATTTGTCAGACAGAGATTTACTGCTATTTATATCGATGTTTAACATGTATAACTTGGTACAATAGGATATATATAAATATATATAAATACTGAGCAGAGGCAATGTTGAGTCCACTCTTCAATCAATCTCGTATAAGTTGCGTTGTTTTAACGCACATTATGCAAAGTTTTTAATCTAACTGAACTACTTTCAAAATAAGTTAAAATAACCTTGACGGATGAGTGATTCATAAGTATAGATTCGAGCCGTTGTAGCTTGAAACTCAAAAATCTCTTCTCCACATTTATGGGTAATTTTAAACGCTGCTGGTTTCACTTTTTAGCTTTTAGTTTCGTATACCTTTTTTGTTCTAGTATTTGATTGCATGTGGCAGAGAAATTAATCCAAATCTGTATGTAATTGCTGAATTGTTTACAAATAGTGAAGAAACTGACAATACATTTGTCAATAAACTTGGTCTCAACTCTTTAATTAGAGGTTCGTTTGTTTTGTTTAAAGCACATGGTATACTATCTGAAGATCATTAGACTAAGTATCGGATGTAATTTCGAAATGTCTGTTATTTTTCTTGCAGAAACCTGACTTTTTATAAGGTACTTCTGATGATATGATTGCTCCTTCTGAAACTTGTATTATTTCCAATAATAAAATCTCATGAGAATAATACTTTTACAAAGGAATATTATTTGTTAATCTTAACGAAAAAACTTTTTTTCATGATTCAAATACTTTACAAAATAGAGGTGTGTTAACGAGCGGTGATTGTTTAACCCTATTCATACCAGGCTTTTGAGGGGTCTAATAAACCGGGGGGGGTGGAAAATACCACACCCCAATATCTGTCGAAATAGTCGTTCCTTTTACTTGAAATTTGGTCAGTATATTACTGTACCCATAAAATTTTCAAAAAAGGGGCAAAAAAA
>JAUELI010163903.1:1584-11756 GCA_031471325.1 Catablema vesicarium
ATCATGTCTTGAAAAACGTCTCTATTACGAAAACTTCCGTATCTCACCGTACCTTTAGAAAATGATTTTTTTGCAGAGTTCCAGAGTATTAAATTCTTCTTCTTCATGATCTCTTTTAATATACTTTTATGTTCATCACGATAAAAATGATAAATCTCTGCTAAACATGCAGTTGCAGTACTTAAACGTTTTTATGTGCTTTACTTTATGAAGTAGGTTCTTATGAAGTTAAAAACCCATCAAGTACCCAATGGCATATCATGAAAAATCTGAGAAAAGGCCTTTTATAGTGTCTAAAAAATCTCCAAATTTGGATACTAACTGTCAATTCTTACATTTTTTACAGGGGCTGTTAGGGGTATGCGATGTACGCAGATTATTGAAGTTGCAGATCCACATACCTGGAGAGATAACTTCTTATGTGTTCCACATTCGTCACCATATCATTTCAGATGGTCATCGGCTGGCCCTGTAAGAGGGTTACCATGTGTTAGATGGTTGGAAAGTGCTGACCCACACACATGGGCAGATAATTATTTATGTGCTAATCCAACTGCGTAGTTATTATTTACATAGTTGTAGCCTTATTACCAATTTGTAATGTAAACAACAACAAGAAACATAATAAATGCGTAATATAATCAGATCAA
Organism: Catablema vesicarium; assembly: GCA_031471325.1. Taxonomy (NCBI): domain Eukaryota; kingdom Metazoa; phylum Cnidaria; class Hydrozoa; order Anthoathecata; family Pandeidae; genus Catablema; species Catablema vesicarium. The sequence goes on from JAUELI010163903.1 coordinate 2,235, forward strand.
CTTCGTTCATTGTTACATCCCCATTTCCCTCATCCACCGTCAGCCTTCATTCAATGTTAAATATTCTTGCAGTTTTGTGACATCTAATATATTTCCCTGGTGGTCAGAAAGAAGAGAAAATAGTGAAATTCAATTGGAACTTATGACATTTTAATGTATTTGTATTATTAATTAACCCTGTATTAATGAGGGAATTAATTATTTTACATGCTAAGGTAAAACAATCGAATAAAAATATGATGTACCTTAGGGGTACTAATTTTCGCGGGTACAAATTTTTGCGAATTCTGGTGATTTTGCGAAATTAAATACCCGCGAAAAAAAATTTAATCGGACATTCGCGAAGATAGATACCCGCTAAAATAAAGTATTTTTTTCCCCAAACATGCCACCAAATGCCGCATTTTTGGTTGGAAAGCTCTTCAATTCGCGAAATTTGAAACTCGCTTCGAAAAATTGCTCATTCGCGAAAATAAATACCCGCGAAATACGACATATTTCAACACCTTTTCTGAATCAATACAGGGGTTGTTTTTTCAAAATGAGAAGGCACAAATGAAGGAAAAAAGACATGATATATTATATACAAAACTAATACTCTTATTATAAGATCATAATATACAGATTAGATGCATGCAAACCTATCAATAAGAAAGATTTTGATACTAAATACCAAGAATTGCAAAGATTTCCAAAAATGAAGTAAATGTCAAAACTGGTTCACTTACATTTTGGTTTATTTGTTTTCACTTTTTGTGAAAACGAAGACAGAAACAGATTGATTGGTGGGATTACGTTGAATTCAGTAGAAGCTTTCTAACGTAATCTACTCTCTTATGTTCGGGGATATGAGGTGATAGAAACAAACAAAAAAATGTTCGTCTGTGTCGCATAGTCTACCATTGCATTTCAATTCGTTTCTATCACCCCGTGTCCCTGAAGCTTTACTCTTAACCAATTAAAATAAATTATAAGCTAAATAAACAAAATAAATCAATAAATTGTACAAATAAATAAAAATCTCTACGATTGTGGATATTTGAAAAAATAATTATAACACTCCTCCACAATGACTTTATTATTATAAAATCAAAAATAATATAAAAATAAACAGTTTTCAATTCTCCGTGAGGTTATCATGGCTTTATTAAATAAACAGTGCTTCAAAATTAAACTATAAATTTAACTTAAGAATATATGTATAGAGAAAACTAAATGAGGAGGAGAGACTTTTAACCGAATCTATAAAAAAAATCCCTCCACCATCAGCATACATAGCCTACTCAACTATTTATCGGTGTAGATAAAAAACTGAATACATAACCCACGCTAATATGCTTTAATAAACACTATTATTTACAGTACACTACTATTTCTAGAATTTTAAAGCATGTCACTGTAATAAGTAATAGTTGAAAGATTAAGGGAAGTCTACGCAGAAACTTGTCTAAAGTCAGCGTTGTTTTCAACGTCATTATACGTGGTTATGATATTTCAATTACAGAGTGCTTTAGAGCTTTAGCAAAATATCACGGATAAGGATACCGTGAAGAGACTTAGTAGTAGTACTTAGAATACACAAAATTCGGAAAAAGCGTATTCTTCAATAAAGAACACCTAGCCTCGTTTTCACACCGTATTCGTCAATCTTGTATAAGCTCTCTATTTCAGGAAAATAATCAGTATAAAAAATAACGAGAAAATTTAACTTTCATTTCTAGGCTACTCATTTGAATAGTATAAAATTAGTTAAAAACAGAGAAAATAATGTGTTGGGAAACATGAAGTATTTCTACTTCAAGATTGTAAAAAATAAGAAAAAAATAAGAAATAAGAATAAGAGTTCTAGAGGGTAGAAAATATAAATATAAGTATAGCATAAAATAATAAGAGCATAAAATAGAATATAAGTAATAGCATAAAATATTAAAACAATTAAAGTTTATCAAAACTAATCCCCCTGCGATAAGACATCTTGCCATGAAAAGAAATATGTACAAACCAGGAGAATACACACAAACGTAATAAGGTCATAAATCATAGATGAGGGTACAAAATAATCAGTAATTCACGAAAACAATAAAACTAAATTTGATTGAAAAAGTCACCTAAAACATATCTAAGCACTAACACAGTTAGATCATGAGATCAGGGGCATATTTTTACTTTTGAGTTTCAATCAGATGGAACAAGCTTCATATGGGTTTTTACCATTTTTACCCAAATTCAATCAAAAAATCAAAGTTTGACCTTATTTTACTCGAAAACGGGTGGAAAAATGAAGTCTTCTATATAGTTTTTCAAGAGCTTCCTAATGGTATAGGTGGTTTCAACTGAAAAATGGAGTTTAATTTCATGATTTTTACTGTTAGGTTGAAGTAGTGCATCCAAAACAGCCAATTCCCCCTGAAAGCTAGTAGCTCCCATAAAACACTTGCTATACGTCATATTCTTAAAGTAATGAAGCTTGTTCCATCTGATTGAAACTCAGCTTCCCCTGATCTCATGGACTAAATAAATTGCATTAGGTACATCAAAAAATTCTTTTCAAGGCGAAATAACATGTCAAACATGTCGCCTATACTTGTGGGTCATCAAAAAATAGATGTTTAACATCTGAAGTGTAAAAACGTTTGCAAAAAAATATGGTTGTCATATTTGGTTGTAAGCAAAAAGAATGCATTTAGGAATTTTTGCAAAGACTTCTGCACGTGTGAACTAGCAACAATATAAGAATACAAAACATTGTTATACTTCGAAGTTCCCATAGAAAACATTTGTAGAAGTATATTCAGTTGTTTAAAAAGCGCATAACATTGAACAGTTCAGGTAGTCTTATGGAGACAAATACAGACTACCACTGAGATTGTACCCTCATTGAGTGAGTAGCTCAAAACAAACGAGTTGTACCATCATTGAATAAGTAGCTCAAAACAAATGAGCTGTACTATAAACATCAACATATCTAATTAGCTGATCAAATGACCAAATTTAAGTTTCTACTGTGCACAAATTTCAGTAATTTCGAAAAGTGCGATATTTTCATAACCATTATGTCATTTACAAGATGCAACAGAATGTTTCATAGCTTCCACCCATCTATAATATAGAAAAAAGTGTTTAGTACATCTCATTACTTGGTTAGTACATAACGTACCTTGAAAAACAAGTAAAGTATACTTTTATCAGCATGTAATCAGTGGAAGAGGTATTTTGAGCATTGTTTTAGGTAAAAGCTTGAAGAAAAATCTCGAAGTGAAAGCTTGAAGTAAAAGCTAGAAGCAATGCTCAAGAATCTCTCCCACAGTGATTATTTGTAATTATTCCACACAATGAATCACATACCTTTTAAAATCAATTTCTGATTCTGAATAAAAATGATATGTTCTCATTTTGCGTAGAGGTGGAGTTGCGTCAAAACTGTATTTTGCATTAGGAGTTTTTGCGATAGTATAGTGTTGTAGCTTGAATACACCAATCGCAACTTCATTGGACATATCTTCATAATAAAATAAACAACCATACTTTAACACGCAGTAACGTTTTTTCCATGATTTGTGTGAATTCCCTTGTTTATATAAGAAACCATGGCAGTCAGGTTCAGTTATTGATAATGCAGGGATACTGACATTTTTTAAACTGCATTCTGGTATTGATGTCTAAAATTGAAGTAGAATTTAGTAAAATACATTATGGAGAGTCGTAGCATAAAATTCTTACTTTAAATAATTTTTGACTTTTTCTTCACTAATGTAGATAATAAAATGCCACATATGTATCAGTTAACAATTACAGAGGTAAAACCATACAAATTACTATATAATTGGACCTCATGATATCCAGCTCTGAAGGGACCAGGAAAATTCGTGATCACAGTTCTTTGGCTGAGTAAATAAACTGTTGCAAATTCCTCGCATTTCCTTGTATTTCTAACACAAATGTTTTGCATTTCCAGATGTTATTTCCTCTCATAATAAAACAAACTTTAACTTACATGATCAGAAACAGCATTCTTTGCAGCTTCACCCAGATTTTTCATCCATCTAGAAATATTCATGTTGATGTTCAAAATAATTGAAAATAGTTCGAGTGGAGAAGAGATTTTTAGTATTTGCCACAATGCTCAAAAAGCTCATTCACAGTAATTATTCTCTTCATAAATATTTCAATGATTTTATATTGATGTAAAAAAACATTTCAGTGACCTTTTGCATGATTTTAATTCCATATTCCAATGATCTTATAAACGTGCTTGATTGACCTACAATCTCATCCATCCATAAATTAATACCTACACACCAAACCAATGAAAAGAATAAAACCTGGCAAATTTGGTAGGTTTGTATCACTCAGTGAGGTAACTACATTAAAAGCAAATAGTTTTCTCGTATTTGGCTAAAGAGGTACATTTTTCATTGATTACTATGATCGAAAAATACATTTTTTGTTAGATTTATTATATAGTTTTATTTTCAAATTTTCCGTAATATAATAGGGAGGATATAATTATACCCAATATTCTAGTAACATTGGGTGTAAACCTAAAGAATGCTTACAGTTGCATTATATTGTATTTATATATTGTATAAGGGACTCACTTTCTCATTTCTTCTTCCGAATTAGCAGCAAAATAATATGTTCTGGCACCACCTTTTACAAGTTTAAATGCAAATCTTTTATTTACTTCAACAGCTCTCGTAACAGAATACTTCAATAACATTACAGCACCATTTGCCATTTGATCCTAAAATGATCAATATTTTTTACCAACAAGCAAACCAAAAAAGAGATATTACAGTATTCATCATATAAAACCTACAGTATGAAACAATCATGGAAATAGTTTCTTCGAAAATTTATAATGCAGAATAAAATTTTACCTTTAAATAATAATGCAAAACATAAGTTCACATAAAGATATCTGATTCTTGTACACAATTATTTGTTCTTATACTTTGGAACTCAAAAAAGAAACAAACTAGAAAGTCTGGCTATTTCACAATTTGTGTTATGAGAGAAGAATCAACAAGTTAGTGAAAGCATTTTACCTGTTCACTTTTGTAATAATATAAACAGTTGTCTGACTTCAACTCAAACCTGTAATAAATAATAAAGGTCATGAGAGAATTTGAAATTAAAGGTAGCAGAGTTGTACATTGAAACACAAATTTGTGAATGAGTTGAAACATAAAGTTGTGAATAAATGAATTTTGTGGAAAATGATCAAGTTTTGTGATAAAATTTTGAGACTGTTTGGCCCTGGAGTACTAGACATTAAGTATTTTTATTCTGTAATGTAATGTATTGTAATGTAATGTAATACTATCCATGATCGCAATGTTGAATATAACAACATGTTTCAAATTTCAGTACCAAGATGATGAAATTTAAAAAATGAATTGTGAGGTTTCTTGAAAAAAATATCTCCGGGAATGCATGTGCAAGAACTTTAAAATGGAATAGATACTGCCCCATTGGTATGGAAAAACCTTCATTTTAGGTTAGCATTTTACTTCCCCCCACCCCCCTCCTCTCAATAAATTTTTTATTTCATAAATAGTGGATGCCATAAATGTATGGTCCTTAAAGGCTGAAAAGTAAAACAATAAAATACAGAATTTGTAAATACTCTTACCATCTTAGCCTCCAGTTCTTTGGAGTGAAACCAGTTCCTCCTTGTTTGAACATGAAACCAGAGCAAATAACAGGAATACCTATCAAAAACATGGAAATATCATGGTCTACTGTATATTACGTAATTCACACAACCAACCAGTATGTGCTTGAAATTCTTATAAAAAAAAGGATATTGTGTTCTGAACCAAATAACACTAACAAGCAAAAAATTAAAGAGCCATGGGGCCAGCAAATGCTACATCATTTTGTAAGTTTTAAACATTTGTCATTTTGTCTTTTTCATTGTCATTAATATTCTGTGTAAATGTACTAAGGATGTCAGCATTTTCTTCTTACTGAAATGTGACATCATAAATTTTCCCTAAAACTGCATAAAATACAAACTAAGCTTTAAACTAATCTGTATTGTCACCTCGGGATCCCTTTAAATCAATATAATTCTCACAATAACTTCTTTTAAACATGTTGCGTTTACTCACTTGACTGTCTTTTTAGTCCAGGTGATTGATGTCCGGTTGATTCATTATTTAACTCAGCCGACCATCTTTGTGTAGAATCAGAGTGCGTCCTTCTACAATTAAATATTTAAAAAAAGAAGAATAGAAATGATTTAGTAGAAGAAATTAAGATATAACCTGTCATTATTGTTTGAAATAAAAACAAATGTGGAGGAGATTTTATTGAGAATTGCCTCATGGCGAAATACTGGAAACATGTCTCCCCCACAGTTATTATTTATGATTATTTCAAACACTACTCCACCGAAATAAACAGAAGAAACTTTCCAAACTGGATGATATGAGCTTAACATGTCTTGTCACCTAAGGATCCCTTAACCCTTTGTTAAAGTTATAAACTTGGGTACGTATGTAAATGTAATATGAATATTCAACACAAGTTAATGTTTGTGTAATGCAGGAGGACTTCTATACAATTCAAACACCAGAGAAAATTCAAGTCCCACCAAGTTTATAAATTTTCTTCAAATCCGTCCACTGTGCCACTATTTAAAACCTGTTAAAATGAAAAACCGGTCTCCCCAGATTTCAAAGTATACAATACTGATATATCTAGTGGGTATAGGAGTCCAGTGAAAACATTGAAATTAGTAATTTCCTCAAAAACAGCCCCTTTCTATCCCCTTTAAAATGTTTAAAAATAACACAGTGAAAGTATTTAAAATGATCAGAGGGGTCCTACTAAAAGTATATATAACATTGTAAAGCCAAATTAACAAACCAACAGAGTTAAAATAATTAATCATACGTTGGAGATTCTACACTTGAATGTTTCTTTCCAAAACCAAAGAAATTTCTTTTTTCTTTATTGTTTGTACTTGCACTTCTTGGAGAAAGCTGTGTATTTCCTCTTTCTATGGTAGTCGCAATTGTACTATACATTTCCTTCTGGGATTGAGAATGGGCACGTTGGGGTCCAAAAGCAATTTGTTCTGCATTTAACACATCTGTTGATTTTGCTACACCCAGTGATATATTTGAAGGTCCATTTTTTACTTTCTTTTTTGATGAATCATTTAAAGGTTTTTGATAATTACTGATCACCTCATATTCAGATGAGGGAGGTTTAATTTCTTTAGCATCTCCTATTACAACTTCAGTATAATTACTTTTATCACCAATTTGTTGATGGTTTTGTTTATTAGCATTAACAATAGTTACATCTGTATACACTGTAGGTGGTTTCATGTCATTCTGAACATTGCTTTTATCCGGAGTAGCATATAAATCAGACATATTATTAAGTTGAGGTTTATTTACAGAATATTGTGGAAACGTTTCATCATAATTATTTTTTTCGATATGATTTTCGGTTTCTGTTGCTGTCTCATGAATATGTGTAATATTATTTTGTGCAGATTTAGTTTTATCTGGAGTAGCATAGAGATCTGCCACATTCGGTTCAGATCCCTTTAAAGTATATTGTTGAAAATTTTCATTACTGTGGATTTCTTGTTGAGAAATATCTCCTTCTTTATTAACAGCATATTCTATATTGACATTTTTAATTATAGTTCCATTATGTCTACTACTTTCTACTGATGAGTTTTTTGAAGTATTTTGAATACTTTCATCAAACTTACTATTGCTACCACATGTTTCATACACTGGTTCTGAAGTTTTTACAAGAAGTGGAAGGGGCTGTGTGACCGTGTCAAAATTATCTTTATGCCCAGTAGTTCTATTTATATCCTGTAGTTCTAATTTCAATAAATCATTATTTGCAACAAACTCCGTATCATTTTGGCTCAAAGACTTGCTGTAATCGTTAATATATGTTTCTGCTGACAATGCAACGTCCATAAACGAATTAAATAAATCATTACTAGTAATGCCATCATAATCAGTTGGTGAAGATAAGTCTTCCATTTTCTTTTTCAATAAAGTTTATTTTTCATTTAGTATACTTGTCATTGTTTTCTTTCTAAATAACAATTGGAAAGTGAAAAAGCAATTTGAAAATAACAAAGACGAAAATAAAAGAAATGGATGTAGAGATTTTTTACTATAAGATTCACACTACTATGCATCAAAACATCAATTACTGGCCCACTTATCCAACCATGTCAGATAAACTCTTTCTACACTTAAAATGATCATGTTGCTGAAAAAACTGGCCAAATCGCAGCAAAGATTTACTATAATTATAGGGAATAATCTACATTATACATCTTCCACAGATGTTTTATGATCATATAAACTGTAAAACAAAACGAAGAACATTTTTGTTTTGATCAAAATAAACTTCAAGTTTTCCAAATCAACCAAATAGGAGCAGCAGACATGTTTTTATCTGTCTAAAATTCTGGATAATCTACATAAGGAACCAAACCATTCTAAAGATAAACTAGCTACACAAATAAGAAAAACTAATAAAATTTATCAACTGCAAAACTTTAAACTTTCCTGACATTGAGTAAATAACAATACTTCCAGCATCAATATTCTTAAAACAATTTAAGAGAAGCTTGCCTACCAATAGTTTCTACTAGAAACTAAAACCTAAACAATGATTCTAGAAGTAATAAAACTTTTAATTCTTTTACCACATAATTATATAATGCTTTTAATTATATATATATTATATATTACCCATTAAGCATAATAAATCCCTTTACAAAGTATGAAACTTGACACAACTTAAAAAACGTGGGATATTTCTAGACACATAACATTCCAAAAAAACTCCATCGAGCCACAAAATTGTTCTGATGTATATATGACTCAACCTAAATAATACTTGTACTGTATAGTAATAAATTAAAATTTGTTTTAAAGGTCAAGATTTGTTAACTACCAAAGCAAAAGTTTTAAATTACATTTAAATTTGTACAGTATAACAATTATAGACAAACAAAATTGACAAACGTTAATACACCAATAATTTGTATAACAATAATATACAAACAAAAATGACAAATGGTTAATATATTAATACACCAATAAACAAGGTATAAATTTCAATATTATTTTAAGGTCAAAACTCTCAATGTTCAAAATAATTGCAAATAATCATTGGATGGAAGTTTGATGCTCAAACATTTCTCCTTCACAGTGCTTATTTATTCTTATTTGAAACTCACTGAAACTATTTTAATTATGTGAGAAACAGATTGATAATGTAATTAAATTTAAAGACTCATTCTAATGGGTCATTTCTTACTTCTGTTGTTGCAGCTGGAACTATAACTTAATTTTTATGACCAATTACTCAAAACAGTTATGAAATCATATTTCATTAATATCATATTTAGAGTGAAAGATGGTGTGCTGCTTGTCAAACTATTTAGGGATAGTGTAAAGCAAAGAACATCTTTTCGTTTTTTTGTGATTTTAACCTTCAATTTTCATTCAACTTTTAACCCTA
>JAUELI010164012.1:0-11755 GCA_031471325.1 Catablema vesicarium
AGGCGGGCCGATTACGGATTAATAGTGCCCTGTAAAGTACGGCATACTGTACTGTGTTGTTATTAGGTATACGATTAACACCACAGTTTTACAACGGTAAGTCGAACACTCTTTCTCAGAGTACCTGGTTCCAATGATAAACTAGTTATCGCCTGGTGCCTCGTACAATATGGCATATTTTCTTCGTTTCTTATATTTTTGCTGTTATAATAAAGAGCAAAAATTTTAGAAACTCAGAAAATATTTGCCATATTGTACTCGGTACCATGCGATAACAAGTACATATACAGAGTCAAACTCTAAATGGAGATGTCAGTTCCATCCCTTTTTATGGTATTGTGTGTTCCAATGCTACCGCAACTTTTAAATGCATATAGAATCATGTTTGCGGCTTACTTATAATGTGTTTTACCTACTTTTTACACCCTTCTATGATATAATTTGACTTCTACTGTTTTCTTTTTTGAGTACATTGTCTTGTTTAGCTCACAACTTGCATTCAAACATCAGTAATTTCTGAAGTTCCAAAGGTACTTTACCCTACATTTTTACCCCATCATTTTATATTTCAAATAGCTCTGATGAAGACACTATATATATTTAGCTAGCTGCAACAAACTATACATAGTATCAACAAACATAAAGTATAATACTGTGTATTATGATGTATCTAGTGCATATCATATTACCCTGTCACCCATATAGCAATATGTTTCTCCCTAGTTTTTTTCGTTATTAATAAAGTAAAGTGTAAAAGTAGCTATTATTATCGTTTCTACAGAAAAGTCTGAAATTTTGCAGTGTTATTCAGTCAGTTCAATACTGTACAGTACTGTATATTCCAATGATAATTATATAATATCTCTTTGTTGATTTAACGATAAGGTGAAAATTGGAAACGATAAATTACATACGGTTGTTATTTAGTGTACAGTATTCTTATCTTTTCATATCACTATAATATAATATATCTAAATGTCGAGTGCCTTAGATTCTTACAAAGAATATCGCAAATATACAGTGAATATATCATCTCTTGTTGAGTGGCATTTGGAATATGTTTTGAAAACAGTTTGTCGTAGAATATCTACTCCCCAGAAATTCAAAAATCCCTGGTTTATTTCCGTATTTGAGTCGATACATCCAGAAGTCTTCCTCCAAGTTTATCGTGCGAGATTATCAAACTGCATTCGGACGCAATATTGAGGTGGAAAAGAAAAACCTTATAACAAGGAAAATTATCATCAAATTTGTGCATCTTGGGACGTTGAAATGTCATCTGCGCGAGTTGACGAATCACAAGATTAATATCAACGAATTGTTTTCTCGTTCATGGAAAACCGGAAGCAAAGGGAAAGTGGTTGTAAGTGAAAAAAGCCTTGTGTGATTACTTATAACTTTCTCACCAAATCTTTTTCCTTGTGTTTACATTACGAGATTAGAAATAAGTATGATATAATTTGTAGTTTTTTAAAAACATTTCATTTAATTATGCCTCCAAAAGGAAAAAAGGCGAAAGCTCAGCAACAAAAAAAAGATGGAATTTTCGCTAAGAATAAAAGAATCTTAAAGTAATTTAATTCGGCTGTTTTAGTGCAAAATGAGCTCATAGTAGACAATTGTGAACAACAGAAAGAACAGTTACTTAAAATGAAGAAGCAACAGGTTGAATTAGATTTGTAAGTAAAAAAAAATTATAATCTTGACATTCAAGTTAAGGAACTTAACAAGTCTATAGACATTAAAGCACACAAATTAAACAGAAAGGTTAAAAGCTTAGAAGATGTCAAAAAGGCAATTGATAGTTCAGAAATAATATTGAAAACCAGGGCGGTAAAAAAACTTGGTTTTTCTTTGTCTGCTACAACAGTAAAGAAAAGGAAGACACATCCAACAGGCAGCAGTTCAGTACCACATACCTCTAAATTTATTCGTCGTAAAGAAACATTGAAGGCTGCTAAAGCTATTCATGGTGCACCAGTTGATAACGACGAATCTGCACTTGATGGAATGATTGATACATTAAGTTCCAAATGTGAATCTGATGATCTTGCAGATAAATTACTAGCAGAAAAAAAATCACTTGTGAATTCTTTGACAGAAAAAGTATTGCAAACATCCTCAAAGACCTACTATGAATCAGAAAATAATTTGTTACGGTCACTCAATGTATTTTATAGCCATGATGTAATGGGTAAAAGAAAATATTTGAACATCAGGAAAGCAAACAAGTCAGATTCAAAAGAACATCTAAACGTTGTCAACTATGTTCCATATGCATCATTAACAGAGTACATGAGTAAAATTGATATTGGGATACTCAATGATGTTCATGCCAATTTTACGTATAATGTGGATAGTGAAGAAACAATGTCAGGCATGTTCCGGTCTTGTGACCAGTATATTATAGAGCTAGCCAGGTTCTATTTAATAGTAAATGAAAATCGCTTTGATAAATTAAAGTTTTTCCCAAAATTTATTAAGAAAGATCAAGATTCTTGCTTGTTTGTCATTTCATTAGGTGGCGATGGTGCACCAATTTGTGGAACAGTTTTTCTGGTATCATTCCTGAATATTGGCAAGCGAATAGCTAGCAGCTCTGAGAATTATCTTATTTTTGGCTTAAATGTCCCTGAAAATTCCAAGGCTGTACGTAATTTTGTTTTAAAGTTAATCAGTGATGTTAAATATTTAGAGAGTCAAACTTTTGAAATAAGATATGGTGATACTGTACAAAAAATTGAATTTAGACTTGGCGAATTACCCAATGATATGAAAATGCTGTGTTTTTTGGCTGGCGAACTGAGTAATGCCTCTTATTATTTTTGTACATTTGCTAATGTCAAAAGCTACTAATTGGAGTACATTTACTTACAAAAAAAGAATAGCCGATGTAAAAAAGGTTGACGAAAAGAAAAAAGAATTGTTGAAAAGTAAAAGCAAGCCGGAAACCCAAAGAACCAATCTTACATCCTATATCTCTAAAGTTTTAAAAAGTAGACAGGAGGAAATTCCCTTGGTTGAAGGCTACATTGACTTAGCTAAAAGTGAGCCTTTGCATGTTAAAAACAATACTACTAAGGAACTCTTTATGAAAATTTTCAAAATATGTGCATCACAAGCAAATTTAGGTAAATTCAAATCATCCAAAGAGATCCCAGAGGACAATCTTTTCAGAAAGTTTGTAAAATTTGTTCGGTCTGAAATGGGGTGTGACTTTTTAGCAAATAAAATTTCAACATGGTACAATGAGAACAGTGGTAAAATTGAAAAAGATTTTAGCTTTCGTTTTTGAGGCAAAGAAAATTTTTGCTATATGAAACATTTTGTTGCATTAATTGCGTTAGTTTTACGAAATGTATCTAATGAGCAAGTAAAGTATCGTCTCTATCAGTTCCATTATCAATCGATTCTCCATCGCAGAATTATATCTTTATCAGTTCGTATTGTAGATTTTAAAAATGAATTTCTGGATAATATGAAGATTGCCTGCAAATCTCTTTTCAAAGCATTTTGTGTTTTTGATAACAAGGTTACACCAAGTACATTGGTTTTGTGTAACGCCATGCCATTCAATGCACAAAACACATTAGAGCATTATAACTTTGGTTTAGGCTGTAATACTATGGAAGGACGAGAAATGAAGCACCAACGTATTCAAAAGTATGCTGAAAATACTACTGTCCAATCAAGGTGGTCTCTGATATTTCGCCATGAGTATATGCAGCTAATTCACTTGCGTTCAAATGGATTTGACAGTCGACGATATAGAAAAAAGCCAACAAAATATGTCCCAGATTCAAATAATGAACTGTGTCCAAAGTGCCTTGGTAGTTTCTACGTAGAAGAAATCTGTGAAATATGTGATAGTGTGATGATGACAAAAGTTGAACAAGTTTTAGACATACCTTTAATACAGAGCTTCAATGATTAGTTTATTTTCAAGTGATATATAGTTTGCTTATATAGGGATAAATATTGGTACGAAGAAAAGTTTGTTGTTGCACAAATTGTTTAAAACCTAAAAAAAAACGTTGAATGATTCTTTATTCTGGCTTTAAATTAAAACTTTGCGAAAGCTTTTCTCAAAATTCTAATTAACTCACCGTACATGCACAAAAGTTTTTTTGAAAAACCATTTCTATTTTTTTGGTGTACTGTACAGTATCTTGTCCTTTTTTTATGAGCAGTTTTATTTTTCTATGCGCTGATATATTTCTTGCCAAGTTTTAAATTTTATTCAGATTTTTAAAGATGTTTACCGTACTACATAATTTAATGTTAGAAACTTTTGTAGGAAGGAACTTCTGTGTTTTTCTCAGATATCGAGAATGCTTCTTCTCGCAAACTGTGTTTCATGTAGCCGCTCAACTACAAATGTTTCTCGTAAATTCAGAAAATCTATTGTTTTTTCATCCTGAAAAGGTTTCTGAGAATTTTAGTAGGTATTTATAGTTGTATTTTATAGTTTTTAAGTTTACTGTATGTGTTTCTCCAGTTGCCTTCAATTTTATTCAGAGCATACATATACAGTAAATAAGTCTTATTCACTATATATTTTTTGTTAGATTTAGTCATCCTTTACATGGAGCACTAAAATATCTTTGTCCAAACTTTTTGGTACTAATGTATACTTTATTCATATAAATTACACTCAACTTATTTATCCCACAAACACTTTAAATGAATAAAGTATATACTGTACAGTATATATTTAGAATTTTTTTTGTTACTTTAAATAACTGACTATGCCCATCCACAAATATTATTGCTTCTGATACGATTTAAATCTATTATTATCGTACAATATTAAAACTCAACTTGATAGCTAAACGATTAGAATTGTTTCTCAAATATCCAAGACAAAATTCTACACATACAGTATATAGCTAGCTGAAACTCTTATAAACTGGTGTATATTATAAATAATGTTTTGAAGCTCAGGAACAATTTAAATGTTTCATTCCTTCAATGAAATAATATTGTGGAAGGTCATCAGCTACTTTACGATTCAATTTTTTAACATTATAATATCTGTGAACGGTCCTGATCGATATCGTACTTATAGGAGTTATTTTATTCAATCCCTAAGCAGTAGGCTTATACACAGTAGTAGTCAGGTAGTTTTGCTTTGGTGCAGTATATAGCTATATAGCTATACACAGTATCCAAGAAATATTATTCATTGTATTCAAGAGTGCATATTATCTTTTTTCATATTCACATAAAAAAACTTGTATTTTTTCTACCGTATTATCTCTAAAAAAAAAGAGAATCCATATACAAGCTAGCCAGGCATATATAACTAGCAAGCTAGATACATATGCCTGGGATGCAACAAACGACACACACAAAACGTCAGACAAAATAAAAACACAAAAACATTTGTCCACAATAAGTTGAAAACCAAGAGATATTCATACCATAATATTCCATTCTAATCAAACAACATAATAACTATCATTGTAAAGATGAATTATTCCTTAGAAGTAAGTTGAGGCACATGAATGCCAGCTCTCGACAGCTCCAAGTACCAACAAACAACAACAAACGCTGCGTAGGCCACTACTTAGACCGCCATTATGATTAATCCGCTTTCCAATAATTTTTTCCGCAACGTCAGCAAAAATTTAGTTGAACATTTTAATGCCCAGATTTGCCCGCCGGATTTTGATTATTTATCAAATACTTGTAAGGCCTGATTTACATCTAATAAATTTGATCAAAGTATAAACTCGTTTTTCACTTACCAAATTACTCGATCAGAAATAATTCACCTGTAACATTATGAAGGTTCACTTGAGGTCACATATCGTAATTCTATTGAGAGAACAAAGTAGATTTTCACTTCTCATTTTGACCGAAAATCCATGACCATTGAAAATGAATTATTTTTTTCAAAGAAGTTGTTCAATCAAAATTTTATTTGGTGAAGACTGAGCTTAAAAAGTAAATGTTGGTTTCATATTTATTAGTGCTTAATTCAATAAAATTTGTTTAAATATTTTTATATAATAATTTAGTGTTCATGATAGTGTCTTTATGAAGAAAAAGTTTATGAATGATGATAAAAATGTTTCGAATGTATAATCTTACTTTTAAAACTGTTGTTTACTCTCAAAATTCCTTAGTTTTAGCTAGCTAAAAACCCTTTTTTTATAATTTGTTTGACTTATTTGCATGTATTTCGAAGCCTCTCATATGACGTTAATACTGATGAAATTGAACATTATCGCTTGCAATGCGCCATTTTTTTTCTTTTCTTTTTCCGTCTTATGTAACGATTCTTTTATTTTTTTGTTCTGAACTCAGTCAACAGTTTCAAATGCCATTAACAGGGTGAATTTAATATACTTGGGACTTCCAACAACATATAGCCCTTTTTTGTGAAGGGAAGAAAGGAAGGAGGCACATATGTATTCCTAACACTGTCCGCTTACACGAGATTGAATTATGATAGTGAGGGTATATTACTAGCACTAAAAAACCATTCTACCAACAATGCTTTTTGTCTTGTCATGTTATATGCCATAAGAGATTTTCTTATTGGTGAAGAGTCAGATTCTGCCATCATTGGGACTACCCCATTTATAGGAAAAAATTGGTCAGTCTCTAAAGTTCTTGGTCATGCGCAGGAACAGAGTTGTTAAGAGTAAAACAGCTCCTATCTGGTTGTCCAATTGATAAATTTTATGAAATGATGAATTATAACTTATAATTACTTCTTAATTTTTAAGAACAATCACCTGGTCCAGAAAAAGGAAATAACTTGGAAAAACTTGCCGCCTCAAGAGGTATTTATTCATTGTTGTTTGTTATTTTTCTAATTTTTTTTAGGCTTTGAACTATATTCTTCTTCATTAGTGTATTGTATCTCTCTTGTCTTTTAATCCTTCTGGTTCAATGATGTCAAAACTTGATGTTGTATCTTGTTTTTTTTTTGATGGAAATCTGTTATTCCCATGCTTTTCCCCACTTTTATAACTCATGCATACCTCAGTAGTCTAACTAGTTTAAACAATTTAGAGGTTTCTCTGCTCCCTATCAAAGGATAAAAAAGTGAAAACAAAGTTGTTGATAGTACATATTTGCAAATGCCCTAATTTTGGTAAAAGGGCACATGCTCTCAAATGTTACCTAAAGCAGGTTGAGAGACCAAATTTCTGTTATCATTGGGACTACTATCATCTTAAGGAAAGTGTTCAGAGTCCCTGGTCTAGCGCCAGGACTCAACTCACCCTTTGACTCAGAATGAAACATCTCCTCTCAGATTGTCCGACTGGAATTTAGGAAATGATTATATAATAAATATATAACTTATGATTACTTCTTTATTTTTCAGAGCCATCACCTGTTCCAGAAAAAGATAATAACTTGAAGAGAATTGAAGCTCTAAGAGGTATTTATTTTGTAGTTGTTTGTTCTTTCCTCATTTCTTACAGGATCTAAATTCCATTTTCCCTTTGTTAGTGGATGACAACTCTCTGGATGATAACTCCCTGGTTTTCTATCTATTTTGGTTCAATAATTTCAAAACTTGATATTGTGTCTTGTTTTTCTTGGATACAAATCTGTTATTCCCATGCTTTTTTCACTTTTATATCTTATGGATACTTTAGTAGTCTACTATAATTAAACAATTTTCATGGTTTTTCAGAAAAAGTTACAACACATGTTTTACACTGCTTTAGTATTGTAGCATTGTGTATTTTGGAAATTTGTAGTAATCATTTTTCATACTCACAACTATACCTACCGTGCATAGTAAACACAAGGTCTTTAAAATATATAATTTATTTTTGTTACTTTATTTAAAGTTATAGAAGAAAGTTGTCGATGTGGAATTTGCTTGGATAGATTAACAAAACCAAAAACATTAACTTGTCAACACAGTTTTTGTAAAGAGTGTTTAGAAGACCTTGTAAAGTTTATTGGAAAACCAAGAAAATGTATAATTACATGTCCATTATGTAATCAAGAACAACAGCTAGTGACTGGACAAACAGTGAAAGATATTGCAGATAATTTATTTCTAAAACAGACTCTTGAAACATTGAACATAGCAAGGTTTGTGATTTTACTCTACTCTTCTTACTTCATGATATCAATCTTATTGGTTAGCGTAAACATGGATATCATAGCAAAATATTCATGTTTTAAGCTTTGACTGAACTTTGTAAACATTTTAAACAGACAGATCATATCTGGCATTCATATATAGCTGCCAAGTTAAAACCTTAACGGCTAATTTTTTTTTATATATGTTAAAGGAGAATGAATGTTACTATTTCTTAACAGAATCATCAATGCTGAAAATGAGTTTGGCAAAGTTTGAAGTAATATATCCATCGATGTATAGGATTAACATTATGTGTGCCTATTATTATAATCAAATCTAAACAGACTCAAATAATATACCATTTTTTAATGGAAACACGATCAACAAAAGTCTACTTGGAATGTTAATACGATTTTATTTAAAAGGGATAATCTATTACTATAGTAATTAAAATATATCAATTAACTCTCTTTCATAACAGCATTGTGTTGCTGCATATTTTGTTTGCAAAGAGTTCAGTCAATCATCGCGTTTTAAAAATAAATTGTGGTCTTAAAGGCCATACTAACTCTGTAAATTGGAAATAGAAAATAAAAGCAAGAAAAAATTTGTAAAATATTACTTACCAAATTTTTTTAGTGTTACCAAACTTTTAAGTATCTATTTGATCATAGATGTGCTAGATTGTCCCAAAACACAACTATGACTTAAAGTACTATTTTTCTTTGAGCTGAGAAAATTCTATGAAAACTTATACAAAAAGCATATAAAAAATAGTTAAAAACCTGTTCTTAAGTAATTAAAGGCATTGAAAAACCCTTTTATTCAATGTTTTTTATTTTAAAAGAAATAATGCGTAACTCACAGATCAGATCACAGGAGCACCAGGACTGATTTAAGACTATATTATCCAATTGTTTTATCAGAAAAACACGATAAAATTGTGATATTTTTCCATTATTTATATAAACGGTCGCTATCGCACTGTTTTGCATACCATTTATATTTTTATTTAATTATTATTTTTATTATTGCACACCTACTGAACATATATAATAGACAAGGAGTGACTATCTGATCATTTCCGTGATAGGTGCACAGCATACATCTTGGGCACTTGGGATTTTCAAAACCGAAGTTTAACCGACCATTTTTCGAGAATAATAATTAATTATTGTAAAAACTTTCTTATTTCTCGAAATTTCTACGAAAGTTTGTTTCCATTTTGTAATGATATTTGTTAATAAGGTAATGATAACTCACATTAACTCGTTAATGATCATTGTCAGATTTCTCTGCCATGTACTTTTTAAAACATGATTTCAGATCCCAATTTTTTTTCAAAATAGTTGTTAAGGCTGTTGTCCACATGACGAAAAAAGTCGCTCAGATCATTTTTCTGTCGCTCAAAAAAAGTTGTACAATAAAATAATCTCCATATCAAAAAAACAACTATACATTTATTTTTGAAATGTATCAATGTATATTGTAAAAAGCGTGCCATAAATAATTAATTATTTTTTGTTTGAAACACAATTTAAAATTCCAGCGTTTTGATTAGCCCTTTTTTTTGCCACAGATGAGTAGGATCTATTCAGTAGTCGCTGGAGAAATTCGCAATATTATAATGCTTCTATTTTGAGAAAAATACTACCGCGTTAATTTAGTTACGGAGTGTCTAATTTTTATGCAGTGCACCCTAAACATGGAAGAAACTTAAAATTTTGAAAAAACTGCAGGCATAACTTATAAATTTTTACAAGTATTTTGAAAACAAATTCATATATAATCATAATATATCCTTGTTGAGATCCGAGGAGTGTTGTATCAACAATAATTGACATATTTTGTAGCATCTGTAAAAATGGATTCACTCCTTGTTTTATATCTCTTTTCAATTACAAATAAGGACACTAATTGACGTGTAATAAAAAAGTGAACATTGAAACAACAAGGCGTATAAGCTATAAATACAAAGATAGGAATCACTGATTATACGGAAAAACGAAACAAAATAATCATAATATTATCGTTTTTTTCTGATAATTTAAATCATAGATTCATTTAATCTTATATCAATCCTGGTGCTCCTGTGATCAGATCTTAGAAGTGCCCTGTGAGTTATTTCAAAAGAATAAGTTAACTAAAGTTTTGATCAGTTTCAATTATTGAACATACTATTATACATGAAGCAAAACCTAAAATTGAAAGTACGTACATTCTACTTATGTATTTATTGACTTTTACAAGCTTAAAATGCTTAAAATATTGTACAAAGGTCATACTCTTCCATTATAACAGAGGTAGAAGTTTGCATTCTTTGCAAGTGAATCAATGTAAATACTCCAGAGATATTTAAATTGACAGGCATGAACTCCCACTCAAAAGAATACCTTTATTAATCCTGATTAATTATAAAAACTTATCTAAAGCAATTATAGTTTTAAAAATCAATAGTTTTGTGACTTGAATGAAATAAGTCTTTAAAATTTATGGTATTTTATATTTTTAGTGATCACAGCAACCACAACGAGGAAAAGAATATTTGCAATTCAGAGAGTTGTGATCGACCAATATCTTCCTACTGTAGTAGATGTGCAATATATTTGTGCAATAAATGTGTGGAGCTTCATCAAAGAGAAAGAAAATGCTCTGATTTCCATAATGCAAAATTCTCCAGATCTAAAGATTGCATATTGCCTTACTGTATCAAGCATGATTGTTTTGAAAGTTACGGATGTTATGATTTTACATGTACACATGGTTTAGTGCCTGTATGCATTTATTGTGCAAATAGTGAGCACCGTAAACATAAAATTTTGTCTCTTAACCAATTTACACACAAGTTTTTAGAACCAGTAAATGAACAATTAGTGCAAATTAAGGATGATAGAGGATCTCACGAAAAGAATATCTCAAAGGCTAAATCTATTATTGAAACCTTGCAGTTGGAAGCTATGAACTTCCAAGAAAATCTTTCTGAATGGAAAACAACAATGTTGTCAAACATTCAACGTATGCTGAACGAAACAGAGCAACATTTTTTATCACGATTTGAGGTAAGAAGAAAAGAAATAACAGAAGATGCCAAAAGTATCATATTTCAGAGCAAGACTGCATTAGAAGATTACACCAACATCCAAGATTCTATAGATTCATTGCATAAAAAGAGTAACATTGAAATTGTTTTTCAAGCTAAGGATGCTTGTGCTTTGGTTAATAATATTAAAGAAAGTAACAAGCCATTAAAGGAACCTAGTCACACACAAATATTTACTAAGAATGTTGATGTTACAAAAGAGATCTTTAAATTGATAAGTTTATCATTTATTGAAAACAAACTTTCTAAAGATAAGATAGATATTCCTTCTCTTGAAGATCACAGAATGATTGCCTCTAATTTTGCAAGTGATGATCAACATCAATTTACCGATACTAATTCAATAGAGAATGAATCACACATAAAAGGTGATCTTGAGTGGATTTTATTTTCAACTTTTAAAATAATTTTTTGAATCATCTGAACTTTTTGACACCTTTTCCTTGGTTTGCTATTGGCAAAGTGCGATGTGTTCCTGTACTTGCATTCTGTGTGACACACTCAATTGATGCAAGCACAATTAAGGTTACTGTTAGGGAAAAATGAAAATATTAAGAAAAAATAAAACATTTCAGAATTAGTACTCTTGTATGACA
>JAUELI010164123.1:0-11754 GCA_031471325.1 Catablema vesicarium
TGTAACTAACCTCTTATCTTTATGTTGGAAACATGTGTTTGTCATGATGAGTTCGTGGTAGGTGCAAAAGTTTATCAATTTTTGACCGTTCGTGTTTCTAGTTCCGGCTGCGGTGTATCGGCCTAGACATTGATCTATATCAGTCCTTTGTCCTACTTCTCCATTGAAATCGCCTGCTACTATTAGTATTGATGAATTTTTGTTTGAAATTTCGACTACATCATTCAGTTTGGAGTAGAATTCGCTTGTAATCTCTGGTGTTTTGGTCGTGATTATGCTGTGGGGGCATAAACGTAGATGCTTTCTAAACTATTGTAAGTAGATGCTTTCCTGGTCTTTTCGTGGATTTAGTTTGTATTTGTAGTACCGATATTCTATCATTTATGGTCCATACTTTATGAATAAATGGTTCGAACTTTTTATGGATAAGATAACCATTTCCATAATCTTTCTGTTTGGTTTTCAAGCATATAAGACGATAATCTTGAATATTTCGATCGCATCCTTCTTTCATCTTCGTTTCTTGTAGGCAGCACACGTCGACTTTATATGATTGTAAATCTCTGCACAGATTGAATTTCTTTACATCATCACACAAACCTCTTACGTTGAACGTAGCGATGGATAATTTTCTCGTTGCCATTTGCTTCTTTAGACTAATCCCTTTTCTAATGATTTATTTTTTATTTATCTTTGGTTTCAGGGAGACGGGACGTCAGTCCGCCATTTTGAAAACCGTTTATTCTCCTCTTATCCTCTGGATGGAAAAACCAAATTACCGTATAGTGAAAAGTAGATTTTCAACAACCGTGGGTTTTTACAATATAATCACACTTTTACTTGAAATCATACTGACGTCGTTATTGGAATTACTTTGAAATCTCCTGCTGTTTTGAAATCACCTGCTGGCGATTTGAAATCACTCGCTGTTTTGAAATCACCCGCTGTTCAACTTTTCCACTCTGTGCACTGCATTGGTTTCCTTCAACATTACTAGGTTTAAAAAATACAATGCACCAGAAAACATTGTAATGTTCTAAATTGACGTCTGCATAATATGCTCCCACATGTTTTAGTATGTCTTATGTATTTCTGTGTGATTAGCCAGTAATTACATGCTCATTTTCGTGAAATTTTGGGATTAATCAACCTCATTCATTCTTCAAAATTTTTTGAATCACCCTTGTTTCACTCGTTTAACTTTGGTTTCGTTTGGGTTTGGGTTTTTTTAAAGAAAACACCGCTACAATTTCACACAGGGGGATTTGAAATCCACACCCAAGGAAAAACTGTTATTTTACTCAAATACACAAGGTGGATACACAAGGTGGATATTTCGATAATATTTATCCATAGGGTTTCTTATTTCTGGATTGGCTATTGTGCAGACAAAGCAAGTAAATTACAGCATATATAAATGAAATGTATGTTTAATGCAACAGTTTGCAATGAATGAAATATTTTTAAAGCATGTACATGAATGTACAAGTTCTAAAATATATATACAGTAAAAAAAATGAATAGTCTGTAACCCAATGAAATATATTAGCTAAAAACTAAAGCTTCAAATTCTTTTCAAATTAAACTTTTGAACACATACACAGAACAAACTTCAAAGTCAGTTGTTTAGTTTTATGCATCATGCTCAAACAGTGATTTTGATTCTCAAAATGTTTTTTAAAGCTTTAAAAGCACGGCAACATAAATAGTCTCAGCAGTGTTATTATGTACCCAAGAATAAGAATATAATATTCGTTTTCCTGTTTCGATAAAAGACTCATTATGGTATATACAACTCTATAAATGGCTTCATAAAACAAACAGTACATATCGTTATATTTTATGACTTGCTGCTACTACATGGTTTGTTTATGTGTTGATCCAACATTATTGTTTTTGCATAATTAGAAGTGAATTGTGAAATCACAAATTATGATCATAATCATAAAATCTGCT
The DNA here is from genome assembly GCA_031471325.1 of Catablema vesicarium. Classification (NCBI taxonomy): domain Eukaryota; kingdom Metazoa; phylum Cnidaria; class Hydrozoa; order Anthoathecata; family Pandeidae; genus Catablema; species Catablema vesicarium. The sequence continues at coordinate 1,957 of JAUELI010164123.1, forward strand.
TTTCCCAAGTTCTCCTTTTTTCTTCTTTTGGATTGATGGGTATAAAAAATAAAAATAGTATACTAGGCTACACCTGTCACCTTTTAGGCCAATTTGGCACATTGACCAATTTAATGATGCTGATTATAATAACATTAATGGAATTCTGTGAGTTTGACACCTGTAACCTTTTGGACCCAATTTGCACCAAAAGATTGAAAGTGTTCCAAATTCGATGGGCTCAATTAGGATGTACTCCAAATTTAATGAATTTTGGCGCAAGGACTAATGTAATGATGCTTACAATAACATTAAGGAAATTTTGTGATATTAACACCAATCAGGGGGTAATACACGAATATAATTTTGGGCAGCCCTTTCATACAAACCATAATGATCCAGGCTTCCAAATTAATCACAAATTAGAGTTTATACTGACTTGCAATCTATTGGTCCCCAAAATTAAAAGTTTCCCAGATTTAAAAAAATTCAGCACAATCCCAAATTTCCTTAAAAATACAGACAAGTGATCAAAATATTCCTCAAGAGCATAATGCCTACTTAATTCAAACCGATGTTACCATCTGGCTATTTTGATAATTTTAGTTGCATAAGGTTGAGCTCTGCAGCAACTTCTTTTCAATTCTTTTCATACTTTTTCTTGTAGAAGACTATCAAAAGCTCACACCAAAAGAAGAAAACGATTTAAATTCTATTCTCGGTCAGTTTGAAGATGCCCTCACCAATGTTGAAGTATTTACTGATCTGCTATCCACTGAACTACAGGAGCTAGAATATGTAAGTACTTAAAGGGATTCCTGCATGGAAAACTATTCTTTGATATGATGTTAGAGCAGAAAAAGTTGTTTAACAAGCCTTTTGGAATTTTCTCAAAATCCTTTCTCCTTTTCAAGATATCTTGATACAAAGTGTATTTTATCACGGCCTGTATTTTGTATTTTGTGGAAATTTATGATGTCATAAGTTAGTATTCATAAAAGACAATGCTGTAACTTCTGATGGAAATTCATACATTAATAATAGTTTGCTGGCCAGCTTTTTATCAACAGTTATAGCATTATCAGCAAATATTAACTTATAACATCATTAATTTCCTCAAACTCTTTACAAAATACATACCAAAATTTGACTCAAAATATCTTGGAAACCAAAAAAGATTTTTAAAAATTCCAAAAGACCTGTTACACAACTTTTCTGCTCTACATCATATCAGTATAGTTTTTCATGCAGCAATCCCTTCAAGATCAACCAATTGCACATAATAGTTGGGTTTAACAAGTGTATATGTTTATACACAATAGTTGTAATTATCCAAAACAGTGAAGGGAATGATGACAACCAAAGTAACTTAATTATATATTTCATCTGTAATTATGTTGTAGTCAGTGCATATATATTTGAAGATAGAACATAAGTCAGAAACCAACTGCACACACATTGTATTATTATGTAGGTACATAATAAATCAGAAAGCCACTATAGTCTGGGTGTCAAATAATCAGTCCTGATGAGAGGGTTTATAACACTAAGTAATTGAATGGAATTTCAGGCGTTCAAACTATGAATAAAAAAAATGAAAAATTACAAAGTGGCTTCAGAAAAGAGATGTGCAGCGAGAAGCTGAAAAAACCAATTCTGAAACCACAGAATAATTATTAAACGTTGAAAGCCTATAAAATGGGATTGGAGTTCATGCCATTTTGATTCTTAATACTAACTGTATCAAATTTTTTTTTTAAAAAACCCTACTAGTTTATTTTGCCCTTCTCCTTTTAAATAGGTTACTCATATTCAGCATGATTATGTATATTTCGATTCTGCCTTTCCATTGATATGATATGACCATATTTGAAAAAAAATTGGGGGCAGAATTACCACTTTACCACCTTACCACTTCATGGTTTTACCACAGGACAGTCAGAATTTACAAAATTTATTGATAAAAAAAAAAAAATTCCAGATAAATTTTAGGAAAAGTCACGGAGTTGGGACTTTTAGTTCACACCATTTTGTTCAGAAAGATAAAACGTTTATTCTGAGCCTACGTTATTTCTTGACCTTAATTCTCCTTTAATAACATGACCAGTATAAATGTTCTTTGAAGTAATTTTGCTCAAGTAGTTGATCGAAAACGGGTCGCAATGTTAATTAATGGTGTTCATTACAATTTGCATCGTTTATTCGCTCTTAGCAATTGATACAGGAGTCGAGTTGTTTTCTTGATTCTGCTGTAAAACGATTAATCATCTGATAAATTAGTGGCATCATCAACATCTTTAAACTGTCATAACTTTTGAACAACTGAATTTTAGATATAGATCTTCACCATAATAGTGAAGATGCTTTATGTTGAGGGTAAAAACTTTGGCAAGAAAACTTTACTGGGTTTTAACAAACTACAGCCTCTACCAATTAATGGTCCTAAAACATGGTTGAGACCATACACACAGATGAACCAGCTGGCAAAAGTACTACCAGAGAACTTGATCGTTACAACCACCGAGAGTTCACTGAGCCACTTTTTCAGCAGTTAAAGACAAAAACGCAGGCCACTATATGAATTTTGATAATTTATTTCTCAATTAGGGATATCTCCAGAATAAAAAAAAATTGAAAAAATCGAAAAGGTGAGGCAATCTTTTTTAAATCTAGGTCCACTGGATACAATAGTACAAAAATTGAGTAAAAAAAATGAAACTGAGGGGACTTGGAGCTCGTTAAAGGTAAAACTGTGAGATCAACTTTTTTAGCGATTCATAATATTTTTTCGTTATCTAACTTCACAGTTGTATTTTAACTAATATATTGATGTAGTGTCGAAATTTCATAACATTTCAATTAAAATTGGAGTTTTATTCTCCAAAAAACAATCTTTTGCTTTACACTATCCTTACCAGCATTCTAGTGATCCATATGTTGTATCTTGGTATCCTATACGTCAGTCTTCTGTATATTTGCTATTTAATTTAGGTTATGCACCACAAGCAATGTTAAAACCCATTTAATTTGATTATTTGGGTTTTTCTACTCAAATGTGATTTGTTGGATGTTCGTAACTTACCTTTTTTTTAGGTAAATATTACTTCATTAATGGGATCAGAGCAACAAGCAAAAGATTTGTTGTCACTTATTGATAAAAGTGTTGAAGAACTCAATCAGTTGGATGACAGGCTGACATATTATGATGAATGTCTGCAGGTAACTTTTTCTCAGTATTGTTTATTACATTATGAAACCCTATAGAAACATTCTATAGTGCAACAATCTTACAGATGTCTAATATCACTTTTCCTTACATTGTCAATTCATTCTATAGAATTATCTGTAACATATTTTTATCATTGTAGTTAGTCCTTGGTAGTCCTCTAGAACTATCGTACTTATTATGTGAGTCAAGTGTTTTTCCAGAAAGAAAAGCACTTAGACTAAACTAAAAAGTACTTGTTATGTGAGTCAAGTGTTTTTCTAGAATTGCATATTTAGAAAGTTAGTGATCAGATGGGTCAAATGGAGTTTAAAGACAACCGGATGGAAATAGAACGAATCAATAACAAGCAATTACTGGAAGAAATTAAATATATAGTGGTAAGAAATATACATTGAACAGGAATAGAAGACCTTAAATCTGCCCCTCTCTTCTGTTTACTAATTTTAGACCTAAATAGTGAATCTTTACTAACATGTTATTATCTTGTAGGTTTACTTCATAATCAGTTTTTCCCCATGATCCAATTTTGATTGAATTTTAAAACTCTTGATGGAATTAAGTGCCATCTTGAATAAGTTTAGCACAAGTTAAATAAGAAGCAACAAATGTAACTGGCTAGAAGCTAGCTGAAAACAAACTCTAACACTTTATACATAATTATTATATGTGAATCAACAAGTTTAATTTAAAAAATGGCGTTGCAGAATCTTCAAACTCCCTGTCTGGTTATTTTTCGTCGAATTTCTCTTTAGAACTAAAATTGCAGCAAAATCACGGCGGGTAAAAACAAGAGTTAAAAATGTCCCGTGATTCCGTACATATATTTTGTCCCTCAAATGGCCCGATTATTTAATAGCCAGAAATAGCTAGGATCTGCAAAGTAGGGGCTTGTATTTGGTCCTGGTATGCATTTTACACGAATATAACAAATCAGGTTTAACTGCACTCAGCAAGTAGACGATTCTGTGGTTCTAACGGTATGCAGCTTTGTTATAAAAAGTAAGTAAAAGTCTGAACGTAACACATTTTGAGTGAGTCAAATATTGCTCAGTGTACACCTAAGAAAAGCTGTATAGAACGGTATTTAATGCAAGAAGACTGCATATTTTGATGTATTTTGTTGCAGTAGGGATGTTTATTGAACATTCTGAGTATTTAGATTAGTGTGAAACAGCCTCCTGGTAGATAAAAAAGCCTCTTTATTTCTTAGGTTTTTCTGCTTCTTATACCTGTATACTGCCATGTTGGAGAGGCTACTTTATTGTGTCAGGCAAGTTTGCCTTTCTCATCTTTGAAAGAGCTGTAATATATTTATATTTTTTGGTTTTGACTAAAAGTTACTTATTTTTTATTCTTCCTGCTAAAAATAAGTATTTATTTGTATTATGGGTGTTTCAAAATAAATTTATTACATACTTTTTATAGGTATGTTGCTAATAGAATTGTATGAACTTTCAAAGAAAGAAAAAGTGGAAGTCAGCTGGCTGCTTGAGTGACATTTTACTCTTATTGTCAAGAACATCCATAGAAAAATTCCCTTGAGGCAAAAGTTTAGGAATCCCTGGAAAATATCCTTGACACTAGAGATCCATCATACCATTATTTCTTCGGTTTTACAGAGCTCTCCGTGATTACAAAATTCAATACGGAGTATCGATTAATGTAACTAAAGATAAAAAAACTGAAAAACTTAAATCAATCGAAATTAAATTTGTTCACTTTGGTGCGTTAAAGTTCCATTTAAACCAAATTACTGGTGAAAAATTAGACTGTGGTTCGTTGTTGAAGAAAAAGTTTCCAGGTGGCAATATTGGCGAAGTTGTTGTTAACGAAGAAAAACCTGCTACTGTGAGTTTCAACTGTTCCAAGCACGCATGTTCAATCAATTTATCATATAAGGTTACAAATCGTTATGGCATTGAATGTAGCTTCTAGAGATTCATTTATTCCATAATATTTTTGTATATAGTTTTTATTTTATTTGACATTGAGTTATTGTTTATCAAAATGCCCCCAAAAGGACGTTCAAAAGCACAACAACATAAAATATGACAAATCTAGTTCAGTTTATTCTAATAGATCTGTCTTGAGTAACTTAGAAATAACATTAAATAATCAGACAGAAGTTATCAACTTAGAAGTTCTAGGGTAAAGCTAAGTATCTTAGTATCCGAAAAGCCAACCGTAATTCTGTTCATCAAAGTGTTCCTGCTGTGAATTATATTCCATATGTATTGCTTGCAACTACAATAAATAACATTGATATTGGGACCTTACATGATGTAAACCCAAGTCTTAGTTATGATCTTGAACTTGATGAAATTTGAGCAGGAAATTATCGATCATGTGATGAATACTTATTAAGATTAGCAAAGTTTTATTTTACCATTGATAACAACAGAATGGACAAGCTGAAATGGTTTTCAGATTTACCACAAAAAGACAAAAACTCTTTTGTTTTTGCTGTTGCTGTTGGAGGTGATGGCGCACCAATATGCGGAATGTCATTTTTGGTATCATTTATTAATGTGACTAAAAGGATTGTCAGTAGTTCTGAAAATTTCTTAATTTTTGGGGCAGATGTCGATGAATCATCAAAGATAGTTCGTATATATATTGCAAAACTTTTGAGTGACTTAAAGTATCTTGAACGCAAGGTGTTTAACATACAAGTACTGGACCAGCAGATCAAGGTGGAGTTTCAAATTTTTGAACTATCAAATGATATGAAAATGTTGGCATTTGTGTGTGGTGAACTCACAAATTCTGCTCATTATTTTACTTCATTCGCTAATGTTAATCACGATGAAGCTACAAATTATAAATACACATTTGGAGTGGATAGTCATAATGTATGGAAACCTTTTAGCTATACTAAACGCATGTCTAATGCTAAAGCCGTTACTGCTAAAAAAATCGAGCTTGACAAAAAAAAGGTTACCTCTTCAACAAAGCGAACTCAATTGACATCATTTGTTTCAAAAACACTGAAAAGTAGGCAAGAAAAAATTCCTTTATTTGAAAGATTTGTTGATTGTGCAAAAATAGAACCCTTGCATATAAAAAACAATACAGTTAAAGCCACATTTATGAAAATATTTAAGATTACAATGGCAGAATCAAATTTAGAAAAGTATAAAACGTTTGGAGCAATTCCTGAAAATAATCTTTTCATTAAGTTTGTCGAGTTTGTGGGATCTGGTATGAATTGTAATTTTCTAGCAAAAAAGATAAAAACGTGGTGCAATGAGAGTAGCAAGCACGACGATAAAGATTTCACGTTCAGATTCCGTGGGAAGGAAAGCTTTGCCTACATGAGACATTTTCCCAAACTAATATGCATGATTTTAGACAATACTTTTACCCAGAAAATTATAATAAAATTGCATAAAATTCATTTAGAATCAGTTACCCTACGGAAGGTATTGTCATTAATAGTGAGAATTGATACATTTAACTTAAACGATCTTGCAGAATTAACTAAACAGTGTCGATATTTGTTTAAATTATCATGTCTTTATGAAACACGTATTAGTCCAAGTTTATGGTCACTATGCAACTGTGCACCTGTTCATGCTGAAATGACAATGAAAAATTATGGATTAGGCCTTGGTGTCAATAGTATGGAAGGTCGTGAACAAAAGCATCAGATGATAGCTAAATATGCACTTAACACAACACAACAATGTCGTTGGCCACGTAATTTCTGACACGAATTTGTCCAACTTATACATCTTCGAGAAAATGGTTATGATTCTATCAGATATCGGAAGAAAGGTGTAAATTATATACCTGCGGCTGAGCAGGGTCAATATTGCACAAAATGTATAATAAAGTTGAATACTGAACTCAAGTGTAGGCTTTTAATTATGACAAAAGTGTTATTAGAAGTTGAAAATTATCACGGTTAATTCTATAAAAGGGGACCTTTTGTACCTTACTGCTATAAATTTGTGCTAAAAAATTAAACCCGCAAAAAATTATGCCAGTAAGGTAACTTATTTTATTTGAAATTAACTGATTTCACTTATGCATGAGCTTGTATATACTTCGTTAAGATGTTTGTCTTAAAAAAAAAATTTATGCTCCAAGTCTTATATCTGTTGCAATTTTATTTAAAAAGCACGCCTCCGTAAAATTTCATTATGCAGTATATATATACTGTATCTAATATTTAGCATCATGCTATCAGTATTGTTCTTCTATAGACAAACGTGCAACAAAATTTGTGCACAATCAATTTCTCAAATCCTACATCAGAAAGTTAAAGATAGTATATTGCAAAGGAATGCAAAATATTATTTTTTCTAAACATTTTGTGTTTAATAGCAGCAAATTTTGCAAGATTTTCTTTTCACAGAAGTTTATATATTACATATATATACCGTTTTAAGATGTTGTATTTTATTATGTATTTTTATTAAGTTTTATCAGAGATGACATTATAGTTCATGAATTTTTATTATAGTATATACTGTAGATACTACTTAGTTCAATTCATGTAAATGAAAGTCTTGGGAGTCTGTCTCCACATAGTTTTGACCAAATAAATTTTTTTGTGCCTTTAACTTTACACATCACGTCGTTAAAAAAAGAATGTTGAATATTATTGCTATTTTCAGTATTATTGCTTTTTGCAGCTTGAAAAATAACAAATATAATATATTATATATGCAGTATAGCTATTTATTTGGCACATTTTAATTTTGCAATTATGCTGAAAAAACAGTGAAATCTCCCATATACAATACATTTTTTCTACATTTCTTGTGCAGTAATTTGTATTTTGCACAATGATTTTTCAGCAGAGGATGTAACATGTTTACCAGGCCAAAAGATAAAGTATTTTGTATTTATATGACAAATATAGATGGCTGTCTCTCTGATATGGACATCATCCTGATAAGGACACTGCATGTGGTGGTTTCTCTAGTTCAGTGTGAGAGGTTCATAGGAAAGAAACATTGCAGTGTCCAACACAGCATGAAATCCTTAATTTACTTAAATTTTCATGAATGTGAGAATTCGATGATACTTGACAAATTCTTAAATATCCTAATGATCGTATTTATCGCAAATACAACTTGTTTACTTACAAATACAATCAAGTAAAGGTGGGAATTGCTAATAAAAAACCAATTCAAGTAATGTTCAAGAACACACTTGGGAAATTATTAGTGAATTAATAGTATATTTATGAAAATGGGTCACACAAATTTACTATTTATTTTACTTACAAATACATTCGAGTAAAGGTGAGAATTACAATGAAAAAACAATTGAAGTAATGTTTAAGAATACGCACGGGAAATTATTAGTAAATTCGAAACATATTTATGAAAATGGATCTCAAAAATTTACTATCCATATACGTAGAAGCAAATTTGTAATTTTGACAAACATGGAATGATTTTACCAGGCGCTGAAATATGTTAGCAAAGACAGAAATTTAAATTTCTTCTATCTAGTTAAAAATGCGTACAAAGATCGTAGTGTGCGTTGGAAGATCGCAGTGTAGTCCTAACTACACGGCAAAAACTAATTTTACTTACTAAGAAAAAAATTTACTTAGATTGTATTCAGTCTTATTTAGACTTATTTTCAAGCATATCAATACAATGTCTTCTGAAAGGTATTAGACGAATTCATAAATTCATGAAAACGAGGCAGTGTGTTTGATTTTGAGTATTATATATATACGGTTGTCAATATCATTGGACTAGCTTGCGATGACGCAAGAATTTAAATTTTGTAATCGTATTTTATAAACTTTTAATTTGTAACTAATTTTATTGTACACGCATGCCGGACTTTTTAATTTGGAAAAAAACAAACATATTTCATAAGATATGTGGTTGGCTTGTAGGAGTTGTTTCAAATAATTGTAGGCGTCTTTTTAAAATATGAGAATAACAGAAAAAAAGACAGGATATTCTTAACTTTTCGGAATTAAAATATTTTTTGCCGTATACCTTCTAGACACAATCTACATGCGAAGTTGGCAAAACCTTTTTCAAACCGTGGCATCAATAAAAAGTTCGGATGAGATAATTTCATATACTCAAAAAAAACACGCACGCTAAAGCAAGTTGATGTTATGAGAAACATGTATATGTGAATTTAATAACGATTTCTGCTAATTCTTGTTTCTGCTGTTCCGATTTCAAAACTTTTTGATGATGTGACGACATTGGGTTGATTTGAATGAAAGTATCAAAAATGAAGAATGCGAAATCGGTTTATTTTTCGTTAGCTGCTATATGTGTATTCCCTGATGAATTTATCTTCTCTTTTAAAGGGGGCCTGGCCGCACGATCAAAATAACGGTAAACTGTTGCAAATTTCATGGGTTTCATCAAAACTGGACAAACGAATATTATATTCTTATTTTTGGGTATATCATAACACTTTTGAGACATATTTGTGTTGCCGTGCTTCTAAGCTTCAAGTTTCTAATAATCTATAATGCGAGAGGAAAAAGTGAAGTAGAAAAATATCCACGGTTAATCCTTGAATAAGTGTTAAGCAACTACTTCAAGTGCACGGACTTTCAAAAATCAACGGCATGAGGGATAAACAATAAAAACTAA